>CAMKVN010002821.1:0-12223 GCA_946474995.1 Funneliformis geosporum
TAAAAATTAATAAAAATTAATTTTTTTATTAATAAATGCAGCGACCGACTTTTGGGGCGGTATTTTTATATAAAAAATTAATAAAAATTGATTTTTTTATTAATAAATGCCACGTCCGACTTTCAGAGCAGCATTTTTATATAAAAAATTAATAAAAATTGATTTTTTTATAATAAATGCTATGTCTGACTTTCGGGGCGGCATTTTTATATAAAAAATTTATAAAAATTGATTTTTTTATTAATTAATGCTGCGTCTGACTTTCGGGCAGCATTTTTATATAAAAATTAATAAAAATTGATTTTTTTTATTAATAAATGCCGCATCTGACTTTCGGGGTGGCATTTTATTATTAAAATTTAATTTTTTTAATAATAAATGCTGCGTCAAACTTTCGGGGTGGCATTTTATTATTAAAATCTAATTATTTAATAATAAATGCTGCGTCTGACTTTCGGGGCGGCATTTTATTATTAAAATCTAATTATTTAATAATAAATGCTGCGTCCGACTTTCGGGGCGGCATTTTACTATTAAAATCTAATTTTTTAATAATAAATGCCGCGTCCGACTTTTGGGACGGCATTTTTTTATAAAAATTAATTTTTTTTATTAATAAATGCCGCATCTGACTTTTGGGGTGGCATTTTATTATTAAACATTAATTTTTAATAATAAATGCTGCCTCTGACTTTTGGGAAGGCATTTTGTTATTAAAAATTAATAAAAAATAATTTTTTAATAATAAATGCCATGTCCTATTTTCGGGCAGCATTTTATTATTAAAAATTAAATTTTTTTAATAATAAATGCCGCATCTAACTTCAGGGCGGCATTTTTTATTTCAAATCCAACAAATCAGATCTGAATCTAAATCCAAATCTGACGGCTTGAATTTGAATCCAAATCTGAATCCGTCGGATTGAATCAAATCCAAATTTGAATTCGATCCGAATCTGATAAATCGAATTAAATCAAAATCCAGATCTGAATCTGATTCAAATCTGATAAATCTAATTTGATCTAATCTATCAGATCTGGATCAGATTCAAATTGAATCGGATTTTTTACAGAATATTATAGTTAGTGTATCATCTTGCAAGTTATAATTCTGTAATAAAAGAGGTTAAACTATAGAGAAAAATCTAATAAGCTGTTGTAAAAAAGTATTTCTCTGCAATTTTATAAAGAAAGAAAATTGTTCAGCAGAATTGAGACCTTTTTAATATTTGTAGAAAGAAGATTCAATCAGAATTGTATTGAAGGTTATAATAAGTTTTAAATCTTCTATATATGAGTAATTAAACTGAAAGATAAGTTGTAAACAATCTTTTTTTGCTAAAATATTAGCTTAATCATTAAAGAGATCACTAGAATATCCTTTGATTTTAACTAATTTAATATTTAGAGATAGTTATCAGATAATTCAATGTAGTAAAGTATATGCAGCATAATTAAAATCTTTTTTCTTAATCTAATAGTTAAAAAACTATTCATGATATATTGATTAAAGTCTTAAATGATAGCTTAACTATCTAAGAAAAGTTGAAATGTAAAAATTAAAAGACAAGTGATAATTGCCGATATTACTGTAAACAATTTAGCTTTAGATGAAGAATGAGCATGAATAATTGAAGCATTAAAAGAACAAAGGAGTAAAGTATGAAATCAGAATATATCATTCTACTCCTATTAAGTAGAGATTAGTTATTGCATTTAAAAGTAATCCATCCATGTAAAATGTAAGTAAAAATAAATGTTGTAAATTGTTTAAAAGCTGAATAAGTCTATCTTATTAAATTAGATCGATAATAATTTGTTTAATAAGTTCAACATTATTGTTTAGAAGCAGGTTCAAATTATATGAAAAAAATGTAATTGAATAAGTTGTGTTTTATTGAAAAATGTATTCAGCATTTTTTCTTTTGAATTGATATAAAAGCAATTTAAGTATTTCATTGACTGAGACCTTCATAAGAAAATTCCCTTTAAATAAATGAAATTTAGTTGATTTGGTGAATGGAATAATCAAGTTTAGATAATAACCTTATACACAGAATATTAAATGAAGAGGAAGCCAAAATTTTCTTCAACTATAAGAAGAATTGTGACAACTATTTAGGAAATTATTATTATTAAAAGAATAACCTTTACATTTAGTAATTGCCACTTATTATAAAGAGGGAAAAACTATTATAATTATCAGACTGAATATAATATTGTATCACTAAGTTATTGTGAAACTTAACTTTTCTAACTGTCTTTTTAATGATTAATCAATTGAATTGGGTATTAAGTATTGAAATATTTTTTGTTTTTTTATAATCTATATTAATATTTAAACTATGAGAATCTATGAAAAAGAGTTGTTATAAGCTAATCTATAAATTGGTTAACTAATCTAGAAATATTATTACCTATTACTAAAGTATTGACTAATTTATAAAGAGTTGAAATATTATTTTTCTTTGAAAATTATTATAAAAAAATCTATTTACTAATTAATTCCAATTATAAAAGAAGATCTATTAATGTCAATAAACTAGTCAAGGAAGAAATGATTAAATTTGAAGATAATGTATTTATGTTTAAATAAAGTATTTTAAGATAGAATTGAATCAAGAGGGGTTATGTTATCTATGATTTCATTCCTAAAAGTATTGTATATATTAAAAGAGATTTTCATTTCATTTTGTTTAAGATGGCTGAAAATAGTATTGATTAAATTTAAAAAGATTTGTTATTGAAGAGTAAATTTCACTTAACTAAAAGTGAAACATGCAGTCCATAATTTGTTTGTAGTTTGAATAGTTTAATTTAAATGAATTTATAGAGAGACTTGAAATTAACTAGTAAAAAAGTGCTATAAAGAGAAATTTCAATTACTAATTTAAAAGATCATGTAAGTTATAAAAGTTGTTTCCTTTAAAAAGACAATCTAATGTTAAAAAAGCAAAATTTGAGCTGTATTTTAACAATCTTCGTATAAATGCAGAAAAATGATTGCATTTTGTAAATAATAATAATATTGTTTGTATATAGTATTCTAAAAGAAGTATGAGAAACTATGTTGAATATATAAATCAGTTGTTTATCAATACGGGGTTTGAATTTGAGGATTATAATAAAGGAGATAATAGTATTTTTGGTTTGATTCTTAACAAAAGAGTATGAATTAAAATATTAATTTATAAGTCTAAGTAACAAATAGAATCCAATTCTAATTTAATGAAAATAAAAGATAAATTAAATTTTAAAAAAATGGGGTTGAAGTAAGAAAGAGTATTGGTTAATAACTGTGATTTGTTTTTATTAATTGCAATACAGTCAAACTTTAATATAGTGAACCCTTGATATAGCGAATTTTTAAATCAAATATATTAAAATTACCTTACTATAGTGAACTAGCCAATTAAATTCTTTAAAAAATTCATTATAAGCTTATAACGAAGTTGATATCCAGATTCTAGAATTCGTTATATTAAGAGTTCACTGTATATATGATAGAATAATATTTGTCAGCTATATCTAAAATGCATTCTAAGTTTTTTTTAGAACTATTAATCCAATTTGCATCATCAATATATCTAAGAGATGAAATCCTGATAAAAAGAAAAGATGAGATTATGTTGGTCAAATCAAAGATCCAAATATGATTTAAATTATAGTCTTTTTTAAATTAGTCAATTTCACAAGCAGAGAATCAAAATATATGCATCATAGAAGAGATAAAATAACCTTACCTTGGTTAATTTCTATTCTGATGTCATAATAGTCAAAAAATCTGTCTTTAATGAAAACAGCATTTTTTCTATTAATAAATAGATTGAGAAGACATGTAATATAATTTTTAGGAATTTTAAGATATCTAAAAACAAGTTTAAATATTAAGATCAACTCTATTATAAGCCTTAGATAAATCTTAAAGGAAGATCTAAATTTCTTTTTTATATTCAATAGAGTCCTTAATAATATTATTTATGATTTTAATTGGATCTTCAGTAGAGCTTTCTAGTAGGCCTTTAAAGTTGTTTTCTTTTAGAATATTATATTTAGTCATTATATGAGAGAGTTAATTGGTAATAATTTTAACTATAGCTTTTCAAGAAGTTTTTAATAAAGTAATAGGTCTTATTTTGATAATATCATAATTCTAATTCATTGGCTTTAAAATTGAATAAATATGAGTAATTTGCCACTTAGAAAGGGTTTATTCAAGAGAAGCATATTTTAATTAATTTCCATAATAGAGATTGTAAGAGTGAACCTAAATGTTTAACCATCTCATTATGAATTTTTAAAGATCTAGCTGCTTTATCATTTAGAAGATATAAGACCACTGCTATTTATTTTTCAAAAGTAGGAGATTGCATAATGTTACTATACTAATTTTCATCAATATCATTTTTAGGATGAAATTGATTAATCTATTTACTAAATATAAATGTAGCAGATAAAGAAGGAACTGCAAAATTTTGAAAATAGTTATTGATATGTTATTTTATTAGAGTTCGATCATTAATAAGAAATTGATAAGTATCATCAATGTTAATTAAGAAATAGTCAAGAATAACAGTCTTATTTGAGCATTCAAAAGCTGATTTGATTATTTTTCCTGAAGCAGTTTCATATTATAAACATTTTTAATTTATATAGTATTTAATTTTCTGCTGCATTATAAATTCTTCTTCAATTTTAGCTAGAATTTTAAGATTGTGATATAGTTGAAGAATGAGATATTTAGTGTAAATAATATTATTTGAATTCAAGATGCTGGAAAATTCAATAGTAGGAAGCTTTGCTTCTATTATTATATAGCTAATAGTAGAACTAGTGATACTTGACTAAATTCTTTTTTGAAAAATTGTAATTTCGTCAAAAGTTTCATCTCTTTAATATTTTTATATGAATAAATATAAAATTATTATATTTTTTAATGTATTTTAATTCAAGAAATTTAGATCAAGTTAAATATAATTTTGGCAAGTAAATAAAATAATTTCGTCATTAATAAAAACTAGTTTTATCATTTCAGTTTCGTCAATTTCTTCATATTAAGAAAGGTAATTTCGTCAGGTATTACTAAGTAGAACAGTCTTAAATTCATTCAGAACTAATTAATCATATGTTAGATTTGATTCTTAAAACATAGAATTTAAGAATAATCCTGTTTAATTTTTTCAAATGTTTATAATAAATAATTAGCTCCTTTGGTTTTTAATTAGACAATAACTGATACTGTTTTTAAAAAGAAAATCAAATCTATTTTTAAAACAAATGAATGAGAATATACTTCAAATATAATTTGGCTTGTTATTAGTATTTCTCAGATAGGACAATTATCAATATGTTTTACAGTTGGATGTATAAAATATATTTGATTAGAGAGGAACCTTGCAATTAGCTATCTACTTTCATATTACATATATAGTATCCATATTCATATCAGTTCTCAAATATTTCAAATAGCAATGGCACTACCATTTTCTATTATGATTGATAAATCAACTTGCGAAGAAATAAAAAATTTTGTTCTTTATTATCAATTCTGAAGTCAAAAAAATAATGCGACAGTGGTAACTATATCTTGATTAATAAATATTCCAAAGTGCAATGCAGATACAGTTCAATTACAATAATTAACATTATTTATGAAGATGGTTTAGATATTAAAAAGTGTTCTTTATGGATTACAGATAATACTGCATATTTTTTAGATTATAAAAAAGATGCAATAATTCTTTTCAATAAAAAAATTGGATTAAATATATTTTGAGTTAGTTATACTTTACATATTATACAAATTGTATTAAATCATTTTAAACAAGAGGCTTTTAGCAAACTTTCAAATATTACAGGATTTCAGAATACCACATCTCTATAATCATCTTTATTTAGCATGAAAATTGTATAATGGTTATAACTCTAGTGATAAAGATAAACCATTAAATGTTAATTCTAACATTATTTGATGGTTTATTTGGTTTTCATTATAATCAATACCAATTGCCACTTAGATCACGTTATAAATTACGAACTGCAAACGTGAAAGTCACATTCAGTTTGCTCATTGGTTTATTGGTAAAATGGAAAATCACAAAGCTTCAAAGTCATACTTAAATGATTGGAATCTTTTTGAATATTGGATTAATGATACTAAATTAAACATTGAAATTAAATGTTTAATAAATTTTGCAGAACATTTTTATGAACCCCTGATGCAATTTACGAGTTATCTAAGATAATCGGTTAGTTTTATTGTCACCAGGTCACAGAACTCATGAGATGCTAGATAAAGTTCAGGAATTGATAGAATATCTTAGAAATATTAAAGAAAACTTTGAAATGTTTTTTTCTGATGATTATCAAATGCTGCAGATTTACTATCAAATGATGAATTTGCAAAGCTCTTTACAAATTTGGAAAAAGGAATAATTGGAGCTTTTGAATATTTTATTAAATAGATGACTCCATGGCTTCATTTATCATTGATTGTTTGCTCTTTAGATGGAAATAGTGCACAAGCTTTTGCTAATAGTTATCGCTATGTGATTCTTAAAAATCTTGGAATAAAGAGCCTACTAATTTGCATCTATTCTGAAAAACGATCTGGATAGTGGGAATGCAAATGATCTTGGATTGCATGATTTATTAATAAATGATCCAAAAAAATTCCAAGAATTTGAAGAATTTTGTATAACAAATTATCCAATATTATACAAATTATACAAATATTTATGAATTTGTTAAAACTCACGTCTATTATATTGTCATACATCAACAACAAGTAGAGAGGCTTTTTAACAAATTGGATTTAAAGACACACCCACACATGTCACAATCTCTTAAGCAATCAAAGCTTTGATTAGCTTCTGATAAGATTGTCGAAGTAAATTTGATAGAGGGACTAAAAAATGTACGATTGCAAAGAACTGAACTTAAAGAATCATCACTTCAAAATATTCAGCCACAACCATTTGGTTTTGAAGTCGCATCAGATATTTTTAATAAATTATTAGGCACTTAAAAGCTATTAATTAGTTATTTTAATTAATAGCAAACAATCAATATTGTAATTATTGTATATAATTATTTAAGTAAAGCTATGTTAAAATGTATTGCTAAAAAAAGAACGAAAGAATGTTTAAAGCAAGGAAAATGATTTCCGCTTATATATAAATGCTGTACATTAGAAATCGTACCATAAAACTCATGCAGGCAATTAATTCGAAATGGAAAATCTTCTATAGTAAATTTTATTATAGGATTATACATAGTTTTGATTTAATTAGTTGACCGCGCACCCCACTGACACGCGATATCTATTCTTAAATCACAATGAACGGGCACGTGGTGACAACTTTCGCTAAGATTTTGTGAGATAATTTACAAGGTAATGTTCATTTATTTCTTGATATTGCATGTTATAACTGACGACTATATTTATTCTATCTAGGACATCGAATGAAACCAGATTATGTTAGGATATTGTGTTAGTATATAGATAGTATAGAAACACCATTTCAAGTCTGAAGTTATCTCATTGCAATGTGAATTTATTTATATATGAAAATTATGTAAAATCCGAGAATCACAATCTTCATTTATTTAAATACAATTTGTGTAAATATATGAACAAAAACAATAATAAATTATAATAATAAATAAAAAAAAAATTTTTTTCCCTCAAGTTAAATATTAGTTGGCCAATATTCCAAAATTACACGAACTTCTCCATTGCTTTCTTGAGATTTCTTGTCTGGCAAATGAACCCACTGATCAACATATCTTTTTTCATACACATCGGCAAGGGGAATTGAACATACACCAATCTAAAAGTAAAATACATTTTTTATTTCAAATAAAGATTAAAAACAAGAAAGAAATTCAATTTCAAAGTATATAAACTTACCAATTCAGATGCACCAACATCTTCATCGAGAAGTCTGAGATGAAGTTCTTTGTGATTTTTAACAAAACTAATCAAAAGGCAACCACATGATTTAAATAAATCGTGACCAAATAAATTAGTCAAACATTGAGAAAGAAAAAACACTTACTAATGAAAATATTTATCCCATACAGGCGTATTAGTTCCACTCCTAGAATCAGTCTTATGTTTGGTAGAAGAATCTTCATCCAACCAAAGTTCAACATATGGGTCACCTTACATAAAAAAAAGGTTAATATACTATTATTTTTTATTTTCAATTTTTTTTTTTTTTTAGAAATAAATATATGATAAATACCTTGACCTGCAATTTCCAACATATAAATAAATTAAAATTTGAGTTAAAATGTGCTAATATAGTGCAAAAATTGCAAATGTGATTCCATAAAAGAAAACACCACAACATACCAACGGTGTCCATATCTTTTATGCCTCTACCTTGAACTACAATAATTATAGATAAAAAGTTGAATTCGAAGGTGCACAATAAAATAAATTCATAAAATATAGGTCATAAAGAATTATACATACCAATATGAACTTCAAGTTTTCCACTACTCATTTTTAACTTTTTTATTAAAAAAAGAAAATATCAAGAGCAAAAAAAAAAAAAAACGAATTTATCTTTTCCATGTAAAATTCGGGTTATGGCTGAATTTGAATCGTCCCGCCAAAAATTTCTTTATTTGTTATTTTTAATAAATATTGAAATTGGTTGAATTACTTTATCAATTCCAAATAAGCATAAATCTATGTGATACGACAAATCCTGTAAGGAAATTATAATAAAAGATATTCATTCAATGATTCAGCCCCTTCTTTTGAGATTTCATATTTTGATAGCAGATCGTTCTTAATTTTTCATTTGGTAAAGAAATTATATTACAATTGTAGAAAATTAATTAAAGAAACTAAAGTTCTTCCTATTTTGTCCAAGAAGAATAATGCTTTACCAATTGTTAAAAATCATCAAAAGCCAAATCTTGAAAGCAAAAAAAAAAAATTGTACGTGATGTTCTCAAAGTAAAATTTTACTGCGCCGCCAACAAAGGAAGATTCTATTTTATTTACGAAATTAAAAATTCACTTGACTTTTTATAAATTAAGTAATCATACCATTCTTTAAAATTCTTTACAATTGCCAAATTTTCTAAAATTAAAAAATTTAAATTGATTCGAAAACAAAAAACTTGCTATAAAGGTGACATGGCCGAGTGGTCTAAGGCGCTGCGTTCAGGTCGCAGTCTCAGTAATGGGGCGTGAGTTCGAATCTCACTGTCACCAAAAAAAGTTAAGGCTACATTTTTCTTAAATTAGAAAAATATTGGTAAATTTTCTTTAAGAATAGATAAAGTGCCATTTTTATTTTAAACGAATTTTTTTTTGCCTCTGAATCGAAACAGAAACCAAAGTGAATTTTTCAAAATAAATTTTGATTTCATATAAGTTAAAGGTTCCGAAAAATTACGAAATGTTGTATCGTCATGTGAAAAATCAAATTCGTAGAATTTATTATGCATGTCAGTTGAAATTTGGTGATACAATTTAGAAATTCAAATCTCTTTTTATGATTATCTATCTAATTTTAGCTTAGATTACTGTGTGACAATCTGGTTCGGGCACTTTTTATTCAAGATTTTTAAATAAAAAGCCCCATTTCCTTTGATGAAAAAAAAAATCACCCAGTCCATCAGTTATCATTTGCCAAGGATAGTCTTAACTTACTCTAACTAACATAATCCCGACCTATCCTAACAAATTAATTGACCACCACAGAGTTAAAATTAATTATACACTTAATTTATAGCACTAGTTTACATAATTCATAATGCCGAAAACCGGTGACAAAAAGAACCTTTCAACACATTTCCTGGCTGGTGGTGGTGCGGGATTATGTGAAGCACTATGCTGCCATCCTTTAGATACTATAAAAGTGAGAATGCAGTTGAGTAAGAAGGTAATTATCTACATTATCCTGATTTTTATAATGTGATCCGCAAAAACTCTGACTAAATTGATAATTTCTTAGAGTCATAGACCAGGCTTTTTTACCGTTGCTGTTAATATTATAAGAAAAGAATCATGGTTCGCCTTGTATAAAGGGTTAGGCGCTGTAGTAACAGGAATTGTGCCGAAGATGGCTATTCGTTTCTCAAGTTTTGAGGCTTATAAAGAATTTTTGGCAAATAAAGATACTGGCAAAGTTTCAACCGCTGCTACATTTTTTGGTATGTCATCATCATCATAAACCCTCCAATCTGATTTGATCTACGTAAGGAATCGAGATCTATTAAGGATCATCGACGATCATTAATTTTTGATGTTTATCTCCTCCATTAAGCCGGTCTTGGCGCAGGTACTACGGAAGCCGTACTCGTTGTGACTCCCATGGATGTCATAAAGATTCGTCTACAAGCTCAACGTCATTCAATGACTGATCCTTTGGATATTCCGAAGTATCGAAATGCTGCTCATGCAGCTTATACTATAATAAAAGAAGAAGGTATTCAAGCAATGTATAAGGGTGTCGCTTTGACTGCGCTTCGACAAGCCACAAACCAAGCTGTCAATTTCACTGTTTATCAGGAAATGAAAAAACAAATGAAAAAATTACAAGAAACAAAGGATGGTCAAGAATTACCAACATATCAACATTTGTTGATGGGTGGTTTAAGTGGTGCTATGGGTAAATTTTGATTTTTTTTTTTTTTTGTTTATTCTTTATAAAATAAAAATTAAATTTTCTAACAAATTTTTTTTTTTTTTTAGGTCCTATTGCAAATGCTCCCATTGACACCATTAAGACTCGTATTCAGCGCTCAAGTAGCACTGAAAGAGGTTGGTCTAGATTCAAATCAGTAACTTTAACTCTTATAAAAAACGAAGGTTATATGGCCTTGTATAAAGGTCTTTTCCCTCGTTTGATGCGTGTAGGTGTTGGTCAAGCTGTTACTTTTGCCTCTTATGAACGAATCAAAATTTATTTAGAAATAATTTACCAAAAAGGGTTCTTCGCTGCTCTCGAAGAATCCTTTTAATGAAGTGTTCATAAAAACAGAAACATTTGAAAGAAAAGCACCGGATATAGAATGTGAAAATTGTATCACTATTATTTATTTATTATTATTTTTTTATTTATTTTATTTTTTTTTTCGTTAGAATGGTGAATAATCTCTTGTTTACTTCTTTTTTTTATTTCATGAAAGTTAAAAGAATTATTATAAATTTAAACATTTATATATTAATTAATGATTGGTATAATCACAAAATTTAATAATTATAGAAAATTAGTATAATAAATCATATTTTTTCTAAATGAAAATAACTTTTAACAACCAATCCACTTTAAAATTAATGAAATTTATTATCCTTTTATAATAAATTACAAAAAAAGGTAATTTTAAATAACTTTTTTTTAATATATTATTTAAAAAGTTAATAAAATATACAGTAAATGATAATTTAGTTAATTAAAATAAACCAATTTTAAATTAAAAAATGTAAAAAAAATGTAAAATTATTGAAAATTCTTAGTGATAAAAATTATTTATCCAATTCTAATGACTGAAAAATTTTATGAACAAAGATTAAATAAACTTAGAAAATTAGAATTAATAAAAAAATAAAAGAAAAAGAACATGAAAATAAAAAATAAACTTGAATTATTGCTACTAAATATAAAAAACATGATCTATCTGATAAATTTACATTAGTAGCAATTAGAACTAAAACCCTTAATCATTTGAGGCTTTTGTAATAGAAAGGAAGAAAACTCCCCTGAAAATGAAAAATGAGTTTTTGCTAAATTTGGATATATTTTGACATAGACAACATTTTTCAATTATAAATGAAAGTTGATTTGCATAATAAAAAAATCAATAAAAGCAAATATTACACTAAAATAATTAGCATCTAAAAATAGTAAGGAGTCGATACAAAGTTACACTAAATGATTAGCATCTAAAAATAGATTTGTAATACATTTTTCTTTGCAATAGAAAGTAAGGAAACTAGTAAGGCAAAAATGGGGTTTCTGAGACAGAATTCGAAACAGCAAAAAATAGTACTCAAAAAAGATTCCTGACCGCCCACAAATCAATTTTAGCTATATGAATCAAATTATTAAATTCAAGCCTCTAGTGCATTTTGACTCAATTCTAGATGATGTTATCGAACTTGACTAGAAATTAGCCTATCTGATACCAAGAATTACAATGTTTGATTTAACCATTCTAGCCTGATTTTAATCCCAAATAATATTTCAAAAAAATT
>CAMKVN010002822.1:0-12221 GCA_946474995.1 Funneliformis geosporum
GGGAAGTCCGAAATAGGAATTCCGATTTGGGATATCCCAAGTTTAACTTGGGACATAGTGACGTTTGGGCTACAACAAATATACTGTAATACGACATTTTAAAAAAAACTTGCAAGGTTAAACATTTAACATTGAATATTTTCAATTTACTTTGTAATGCGGTCTAGTAAAGAATTATACGTATAGTAACTTTATTATGACTTAATATGTCAATTATTTTGTAAAATGTGCGCAAAAACGATTAACTCGGAAAATTTTTGTGTAATGTCGCGCAATTTTAATGCAAAATTATATAGAAACGTTTTACGACATCAATTTTTAATTTCAAGACAAAGGTCGAAACCTAAAATCGAAAGTCAGCCCAAGTTTAATAAGTTAAAACATTCCATTTAGATTTAATTTAGGACGGCACTATAAATTTGGGCAAAAATTGTAATTAAAAAATTATAATTCTGCCCAAAAATTAAATTTCGGCCAGAGTTAAATTAAATATTTTAAACCTGATAGCAAGATTCCACAAGTCAGTCCTAGGTAAGGATGATAATAAGTCCTAGTAGTCTTTGTACCGTCAGTCTTATACAAAGACGGACCAGACCGCGGTTTTAATTTATTCGTCAGTCTTGTAATTCTTTTTTTTTTTTTAAAAAAAAAAATATATTTATATTACAACAATAAAATTAGATTAACTTCAAAACTAGTATCAATATTTAAAGCGTCATTTTCAACAAAAGTATCTCAAGGGAATGTTTCAGCTTCATTTTCTTCAACTGTTATCAAAGAAGAACCGTTTCATCATTTATTTCGGTCATTTATATTACTTAATGTTGATCAGACCAAAGTTTTACAAAAAGACTGCCAGTCTTTTGATTTTAATCACAAACAGAAGACTGAAGAGGACTGCGGTTATTTAAGTCCGGTCTTTTAAAATGAAAGACCGAAAAGGCTAGAAATTCTTGAGACCGATTATCATCTTTAGTTCCTACCTTCTAAAATACAGCAATTTATTAACAACGTTAACTCTTCTACTGATGATTCTCTTTTGGGACTATCAATGATCATTTCATTCGTCTTAAACAACTACAACAACACTTTTGGCTATACGATAACCCTTTGGTTTGCTGGACCTTTCCTTAAATCGGTCTGGTATTGACATTATTTTGTTACAAGGTTATATTTATATACGAATAAAAAAGGTAACAGAAATCTTAATTAATCAAAAAAAAAATGATGCAAGAATTATTTAATGAATTAATTTATACAATAGCATAATAAACAACTGCAAACCATTTCGTCAACTTAATACGTAAACATTTCATATTATACACTTTATTTTTCTAATTAATTAACGATTTTTGAGTTTAACAAAAAAAAGGTAATTGCATTTATTACATAAAGGCGCAGCAAATTTCTCCTTATTTATTAGAATTTGTTGCCGATCAGAGAACTATAATTGAAAAAAAATAACAAAAGTTGAATTTATAATAGAAATCGGTACGTTAATCACTTTAACTGATCACTTTGCCATTATAAATCATCGTATTACAGCAAAAACGATGAAATGCCAGAATAAACGACTTCAAAACAACTATTTACGAATTGCGCAATACTTTTGTATTAGAGTAGGCCAATATAAATATATATATAACATGTTTAATTTCTGAAAAATGATATATTAATGCTCACAAAAGAGCTTTACAATAATAATTCAATTGAACCATATGGATCTCCTAGAAGTGAATTTTCAAGGAATTTATCAGGCAGTCAATATCAATTGTATTGTTACGGAAAATTAATAATCATTGCAAATATTCCATTAGTTTCGGGGCATTGTGTCCTAATTTTGTTTATTTTAACTACAATTTGCGATATGCGGAGGACTTCGTCCCCATTAAGCATTAGTTTAAATATCATATGTTCATGTAATTAGAATTGGACGACAAAAGTCCAATGAATTGAAACGGAACGGGAAGCTTGGAACGATTTGCCGTTCACTTACTGTATGTATTTGTACCTACCGAAAGTATTCCCCCATTTCGTTCGTTTTAGAATACCCAGGCAGATGCTCCCTCACCAAATACTTTCCAAAATTCTGCTTCTAAAAATGATTAACAGCAAGTTCTTAATAACCTTAAAAAAGCTGTCTTGGAAAATGATTATATCGATGCTGCCCATCAGAAACAAGACGAGACAACGTTGCCCAAAAATAAATAAATGTGACTTGATATTAAAAAATGTTCTAACAAATTACTGATAGTACTCTATTCCGACCTCATGATCGTTTGGCCAACTATATAAATCATTAACATGAAGATACACCATCCTAGTACTCAGGAAAAAAATCTATTGTCGATCTTGACGAAACACCTGAGCCCTACAAAATATAAAGGAAAGGAGAAGCAATTTGCTTTTGTTGTTGTTAGTAATGATGCAGCTTATAACAAGAAGCCTAAAATTGACCGAGCCCACCGGTACTTTTAGACAATACTTTTTTTTCACTTCCATCGTGGCAAACTATACAACAAACTTCACATAATTCAAGTTTTCACAAAGATGCTTCGCATGTTCATGATAGAGACAAATTGTTATTCAAAGAATTGTCTTGACCAATTCAAGAATATAGCCCATCGATTACAAATTTTCATCAATGATCCCAAATCGGAAATCGATCAGGTTTCAAATCCTATTGCAAGAGAGAAACTGAATATCATCACGAAGTTAAACTAAGCATTTAGTAAATGTTTTAAAATTAGTATTTTTTTTAAATGCTTTTTGCAAGTATAAATAGACCTAATATTCAATAAACATTTGTATTCTATTGCGATTACAAAGAAAAAATGTCGGGTGATAGCAAAAGCAAATTAGCATAGCAATATAAATAGCAATGTACAAAGCAAAGCAAACAAATAAAATATTAAAAACGGAATTTTTCTTGTATAACACCATCACCAAAAAGAGGTTGGCAAAAATCGGCAAATAAATTACAAAGTAAATTAGCATAACAAATTTTCAATCTTTTTTTTCGTTAAAAAATCAATCTATTAATTTGTTTTATTATCAGATCTAATTCACCTTCAACCATATTTTTTATAATATAATAATATTTTTTTTTGAATATTTTATATTGAATTATTCTATTATTTGAGATAGAATCCAGTTTCTTTAACGTATTTCTTATTGTATTTTTTGTAATAAAATATTAACATCATTTTTAATGTATTCTTGTTGAGTTGATTTATTACTTGAAATAACAATATTTCTAGGACGAGAAATAGTTTCTTCTGAATTTGAATTCAAGATGTATCTTAATTGTAACTCAACAATCTATTAAAATAATAATTCAAGTTATTAAATATATTAAATAAATAAAATTTGCGAAAAGATTATATAATAAATAAATTACTGCTTGTGAAGTCTAAATTTATCATATATTATATACTTCTTCAATAAATGGAATAAACCTTTAACATATATTATAAGCATAACATTTCCTTAGAAGATTATTAATATTATTACGGGTTGTTCTTTAAAATTCTTAAAAATTATAAGTGAAGTAGAAGTATAAGGGTCCACTGGTTTTTTTTTTTGGTAAAAATTTTTTTTTTTGATTTTAAAGAGCCTTTTTGTGAAACATTTCAAAAAAATTCATCCTAAATAAACATACTATTTATGGAAAAATCCTGCTTTTAGTAATTAACTGCGACTCTTGCACATCATCTGGTATAGGTCTTTGAGTTACTAGAATTTCAGAAACAGTAGCGAATATTTTTTCGTAATTGATGCAAACGTAAATGTATGGAAATCCTGGAGCTTCAATAGTCAATTCTGGTAAGGCGATGCATATGAAAACCTTCGCTTTACAGTAGCGTGCTCTGCTTAAATATTACGTTGAAAAAGTAACCTACGTCATCCAAATCTCTCCATATTCATAATGGACATGATATAACAAAGGATCTCTTCACAGCTAAAGATGTGAAAGATGTGAAACGAAGAATGGAAAGGTATTCTAATATTATATCATTTTTTCGTCGATTTTGCCTTTGCCACTTTGTATAACCTCTGTAACCTGAATAATAAATTATTTTTCTTAATTCCTCCAGTGTAAAATTTTTTTCTTGTTAGCACGAATTGTCAGTTGATTTTGGAAGAGTCACGGCTGAAATTAAAATTATGCGATTGTTTTTGAAGGATCTTCATATTGTTTATCGGCTCAATTACTTATCATTTGAACGATCTTCTTTACACATTTTTTCCTATGTCTATTTGATGGGGCCTAAGTTAAAACCTCGCTAATTTGTCACGGCACGGAGAGTGTTTACTTAAACTATGATAGTGATATTACAATTTAAGCTATTAATTATATAATATTTACTTAAAAAATATTATATTATCCTATTTAGTAGTATTTTAAAAGAAGAATCATTAAATGTATATAAAAAGCAGTATAAACGCGAAGTTAAATGTAATAGCTTTAATATTTATATATATATATGTATAATTACATATAGACCGACAGATAACGAAATTAAATTTACTAAAGTTTTCATTAAATTCATTCTGTTTTTATTCTTGTTTATGATTATTTTTTTATTTCTTATTTATTGTTGGATTGCTTCTTGCTCATTTTTTATATAAATTACTTTAGCAACAATTGCGCCCGTATATTTTATAGCATAAATATTATAAAAGAAACAATAAAGTAAATGATAATTATGATAGAAAAGAATAAAATTATTTATAATAGTCAGGGGCAGAATAATTATATCGTGAACCATGAAGTAATCTCTGATAACCTGTGAAGTTACTCTAAATAAACTAATAATTGAAAAGGTCAAACACTTCTGATAATTATGTATATATTTTTGTAATCAAGATAAAGGGTAAACTTTCATCAAGACATTGGTTTAATTAATTTTTCATATATAATTTATAAACCTACACCAGCTTAGGATGAGATAATGATGAAAATATGCAACCAAAGAACAGACATTTACTATGATTTGCCTCAAATTTTATTTATTTCTATTGGTAAAATTTATTATTTATCTGTATTAGAATTGAGACTGACTCTAATTATAATTATATTTTTATTCTTGGAAAGTTGAGGTTTTATGTTGACTTTAACTGATAAAGATATATATGTTTGATGTATTCATCTTATTATTCTGATTACAATACTCAAAATAATAGGTACGCTTTTAAGATACTTGTTGCAGTAACTTAACGAAATTGGATAACACAAACCCAGGATGAAGAAATGTATATTGCATTTGTTAAACATTTATATGTGATTTTTGATTTATATTCGGGTTACTTAAAATTATTTATTATCAATATTCGCATATAATTAAAGATCATATAGGACCTTTGCAATAAAAAGGGGAAACTGCCGGGAAAAATCAATACTATATTACTTTTATGCCAAATATGATTTTCAGTATTGCCAAGGTCCCATCCCATCAGGTGAAGGTGAACATAAAATTATGTATTTTGATCGTGTACAACGTTCTAGTAATCATAATACTCGTCACTGTCGGTTCCTTTTTTTAAACAAATTATTAATAAGTTTTGGAAAGGATTTGGAATTAACTGTATTTTTTTTTTTTTTTGGGATTAAGAACTCATATTTTTACGTTGACTACAGCACGTAACTTTTTTTGAAGTGCTACGAAAAAAAATAAAAAATGTTTTTACGGTCGTCTAAAAGGTGATCTTGATCATTAGTTAATATTTACGAAATTAAATAGACTATTTTTAGTTGTTTAAATATGGTCTACATCTTCTTTATATAAAAAATAATTTGTAACGTTTTCCGGTATTGAAAACTTCGAAAGATATAATTAAATGCCTTTGCTTCACAAAGAAACAATCTTGTTCTTGTTCTTAATATATACCCATAATGAACTATTGAGTTCAATTTTTCGACTTTTTATATATATATATTTTAAGAAAAACTTGCAAAGTTAAACAAACATTTAAAATTGAATATTTTTGTAGTATTTTTGATTTCAAAATTATGTCGATTAAGTTGTAAAATTTGCGCCAATTTTTTCATACACCGGTCTCGCAACTTAACCGTACATATTACCCTATCCAAAATTATTCTAATAGTAAAGAAAATCTCAATTTTAAACGGACGACTAAAAAAGATAACCCCTGAAACATTATGAGCAATAGCCTGTATATTCGTTAAGAAAAATCCATCCCACTCAAAATTTTTCTAATAAAATATACCAAAATTGAGTACAGCTCCATTGATCTAGAGGTTGGAACCGGTTAATTTTTAACCGGTTAATTAACCGGTTAAGACGTTTATCTTGTTAACCGGTTAAAGATTTTTTTTAACCGGTTAAAATAACTAATGTTAACTCTGGCCGAAATTTAATTTTCGGGCAGAATTAAAATTTTTTTGCAATTACAAAATTTGCTAGTTTTGCCCAAATTTATAGTGCCGGCCTGAGTTAAATTTAAACGGTTAATTAACCGGTTAAAGAAATTTTTAACCGGTTATTAACCGGTTAAGGATTTTTGGGCCGGTTCCAACCTCTACATTGATCAAGTGCTGAGTATAAAAAATGTTAATAAAAGCCACACCAATGTTTACAAGGAATAGCAGTTGAATGGGCCATGAATTTATTTACATACTAAACAGCTTTTCAATTATTCAGAAACATAATTCAACGAAGATGTAAGGTAAGACAGTTAGATGAATGCCAAAAGATACAATTAAAATCTATGCGTATGCAGGATTTTGTATTAAAGGAACAACGTCTAAATTTTGATGTCAAACGATAATGACAGGTAATTTTTATGTGGAAATTCTACAGAACCTTCTGCCAGAAGCTAGGCGAGGCGTATGCTAAAAATTGACAAGAATTAAGTTTTGCGACTTCATATTTTAGTTTTTTTAAATTAAGTTAAAAAAAGAAAATGTGCACCAGAATAATATATTTTTTTGGCGAAAAAAATTCTTTATTTGGTTAATTTAATAAATTTATATTTATTTAATAAGAAAAATGCCTTCACGATTACGGGCATATATTACTAGAGCAAATACAACTAATTTTGTAGAATTCCTCCAAAAATAATCATCTGATTTATTATTCCCAGAAACATTTATTGTAAACTATATCATTTGTAAAAGAAAGTTTAATAAAAAAACCAACTTCTATTAAATGAAGATGTATATCGTTACAATATATTCCTCCTACCCAGCCATCCCACCAAAGAAATGGTCCTTCATGAAATGTGCCTGCTTCTGTATGAATAGAGAGTTTATATCCTATTGACCAATCCGGAGATGTCTTTGATGATGAGCTTTGAATTGGTTTATTAGGTGGCATGGGTGATGATGGTACTTGAATTGGGCTCTGAGGAAATGGTATGTCACAATCAGTCGATTTCTCTTGTTGAAGATAATCGTACCAATGAATGCATATATTATTTATTGCATGATATCCTCGTGGATTAAGCGCTACTCTATGTATGGGATATGTACGATACGATTCTTCTTGTATAGGATATGGATGGGAGGAAGTATTGATGACAAATAATAAAATTATCAATAATCCTAAATTTTGTAATTTACGTACCAACATCGTAATTAATAAATATTACTTTTTTACAAGTAAATTAATATTTTATCATACGATTCAAGCTCAATTTATAATAAAATTTTGACCTATATAGTGATTTTAAAAAAAATTGGAATTTCAGTCACATGACATGGATGATCATAATTAATCCAAATGCGTAAATGCTCATTTCGGACGTCCAAAATGACAATATGGCGTATGCTCATTTCGGATCAAAATGTTCGGATAATGCCTCCACTCACTTTACTCAAATAATCACTTCGAATTTTCTCGAATAACCACTTCGTTTATCCAAATCAAGTTCTCGGATGCTCAATATGACTATTTTATATTCTAAAAAGTCATTCCGAATGACCCAATGACAAATATAGAGAGCATCTTAATTAGTAATTCAACTTTGGACATATAATGTTAATTTCCTATGTGTCTGGAGTCATTTGAATAGGTCAATTGTGAATGTCTGACGTAGTCTTTTGGGATTTTATCCGTAATGGTCATTTGTGATTTCCTAAGTGATCATTGGCATTTCGGCAAATGCATATCCGAAACAATCTTCACATTTGGGATATCCGAAATGCTCATTCCGATTTGGGATATCCGAAATGCTCATTCTGATTTGGGATATCTGAAATATTCATTTAGGATATTAACGAATTTTGGCTACAACAAATACAATTTGACCCATGGCACTACGATACCATTTATTTTTCTTTTAAAAAAGATTTTTTTTCAGAAAAATGTAAAATGTCTATTTCTGATAAACGAAGGCAACGTGAAATTCTATAAATTATAAAAGCATAAATCCAAAATGTATGTAGACATGTGTGATGCTTTTTTTCTCAGATTCAAAAAAAATTAACAATAATAGTTTTTGACTTCTGATTCTCCCCTGAAAAAAATTATTTGATGGAGGTGATCCCGTTAGGTAATATGCTTGTGCGACGAAATAATAACAGAATAGCATTTACTGATATGTAAATTTGCTCAGGAACTACGGGCTATTTCTATTACATTCCGACCGAAGTACATTTATATATCGTTATTAGGTCTTAGTATTAAGTAGCAAAAAAACAAGAAGTCCGTATATGCATTATCCCTGACGCCTTTTTAAATGTCAAGATCTTTAATGCACATTCCGCATGTCCTTATTCTCGAACACAAAACTTTGGCGTAAAGGCATTGCATTTCTGCTGTCTCTTTCTTCTCCTACATGAATGCAAGTACAGAGAAGTCGTAAATAGAAAACATTTAAAAAGTCAGTTTGTATTATGTTATTGCTTCTTGCTTCTTTCTTTACCGAAATCACATTTAATAATGTCAAACTTGGTATCCAAAATCGAAAATGTTCTATTAACTAGACTTTTATGGTGCGAATATGGTAATATCTTAGGTAAATATGAAGATGTTAGAACTTTAGCAGATAGCGTTGTGAATTCTGCATTAAATGAAAATAATCGATTGTTAGGAAAACGAAAGTCTTAGAGACTCTAGCCAGTCTACAATCACAATGATCTTTGTCAGAAACTCCAATTCTCATTCGTACTATCAGGAGAATACTATTCATTTGACAAAACATTATGAATTAAACTGGGTACACTGGTTTGCTGAATTCAATGTGTTGTTTCGGACAGCATTTGCATATTTTATCTTAAATATCTACATAAGATTTATATTCCGACACTTTTTTATCCTTACCACTAGGTTGTTTTTGTTTGAATCCACTTATTGACAGAAATTTGAAGTATGAATCATTTGTCACATTTTGGCACCATTAATTGATAATTGTTCCTAACATGTGAGGATATCCAAGTCTATCGGTGAATATGGAATCTGTTATTTCTTTGCTTTTCATCTTATTTTCCAATTATTTATTATCAATCCATCTCAGCTGCTAAGAAATGTCTCTGGATTCGATCAATTATATATGAATTAAAAAAATATGATATAAATTATAATTTTATTATTTATTTATAATAAATATTTTTACAAATTAAATTTTAACTAAATTTTTTTAAATGAAAAATAACTCAAAGAATGATTAAATAACTAAATTTAATCATCTTTTATCCCAAAAATTTAACTAAAAAATATATTTCTGTTATTATATCAAGTCCAATTATTCAAATCAGAATCATAAGAAAAAAAATGATAGAAAATGTTTTAAAAGAAAATTAGCTAAAAATTTATATAATCATTTTTAAAAAAAAAAAAATAATGCAAAACCATTCCATTAGTATTTACCTTATGTTCAAAATTCTAAGATTTATAGATTACAAAGGTAAATTAATATCAATTTAAAATTTTTTTAAAATAAAAAAAATACTAATATAATTCTTATTTCGAATTCCAATCTAAGGTTATAAGGATTTATAAAAGTGAGTTATTATTAGTTTTTTTTTTTAAAAATTTAAAAAAATTTACTAAAAAATTTCCAAATAGGACTTACTTCTTATCTTACTCATTTTGATTTAACTTCAGGCTTAAGGATCCAGAATATCTCACAAAAGTAAATTTAGTGTTATATTTTTTCTATAAAAATAAAATAAAAAACTAAAGAAATTTAAATTTTAAACTAATCTTTTATTCAGTATTTCAAGATTTAAAATCTATAAAGGTAAATTAATATTAGTTTCTATTTTTTTAACCTTGTTTTATTTAAAAAAAAAAATACTAATAAAATTCTTACCGTAGATCTGAATTCAATCCAAGGTGGGCTTTTAGTTATTTAAATGTTAGTTTATTTATAAAAATAAAAGCATAATTAATTATTTTATTTAGGACTTATCTCCATCCTAAATTTCAAGTTTATAGATTAGTCTAAAGGTAAATTTTTTTAATTTTAAAAAAAATTAAAATAATAGCTAACAAAATTTTCTATTAGGACTTACCTTTATATGATTCCAATCACTAAATATAAAGATTTCAAACTATATTCTATAAAAGTATATTAGTTGAATGTTAGTTTATTTATAAAAAACAAAAACACTAATTAATTATTATTTAGGACTTATCTTCATCTCAAATTTCAAGGTTTTTAGGTTCTGAATCAATCTATAAAGATAAGATAATATTAGATTTTGTTTTAATTTTAAAAATAGAAAATAAAGAATAAAAAAATCTTTATAAAACTTACCTTTAATTTGAAGACACCAGATTATTTTCTATGAAGATATATTAGTTTAATTTTTTTTTAAACAAAAAAGAAAAAATAACTAATGAATTATTTAATTAGAACTTATCTTTATATATAACATTCCAATTTTTATAATTTCAGATCAAATCAACAAAGGTAAGCTAATAACTTTTTTTTTTAAAAAAAATAAATTAAAAAATAAAACTTGCAATAAAGGCTTATTTTGATTGATCTGAACTAAGGTTTCAAGTTTCTGAACTGTTTTATAAAGATAAACCAATAAAAGCTTAATTTATAAAAATAAAAATAATTTTAACTAAAAATTATATTTACTCTCGAAAATAAGATTTTAAAGTATAAACGGTTCTATAAAAATAAAAAGCAAGTGTTAATATTAATAATTTTTAAATAACCCAATTAACTAATGAATTCCTTTACTACAACTTTCCTATTTTTATATTGTTCTGGTTTGTAAGTTAGGTATTCTTAAAAATATAAGAAATGATAAGGATTAATTGCAAATATCTGAGAATTAATTTTTTTTATCCAGATGATCTATTTTTGATCAGATAGCTAATGTGATAGATCAGATTCATTCAGATCACATCTCTAACTCTATAGCCTCACAATTTACATTTACACATTTATTTCTTTTTGAGTTTCTTGTAAGATTTTTCAAAGTGCTAATAGTATGACTTTGAATTTCTTCATTTTCTTCATAAATCAAAAGTAAATTGGAGGTAATAAACCAGAGAGATTCATTAAATTGATGAATAGATATATTTCAAATATATGTTACTGACTAGTTAATTAAGAAGGAAAAATATTTGAAGTAATCTTAAAAGAGGTGGTAGCCTTCGAAAAAGAACAATTTTCTATAAAGTTAAAATATAAATATTACCAAGAATTGAAAAATTAAAAACAATTTATATAACATAATATATTCTAACTATCTGATCTATCTAATGCCAAATTTTTCAATGCTAAAAATACCTGGCATTGTATTTTTTGCGAAGTGAAATTCACTAAACTAATCAAAGTTTATATTAAACATATTTCTGATGAGTCAAGCTTTCTTCAGTTTAAAGCTATAAATAATTATATTTGATTATTAATATTAATAATAATAAAGAATAAATAAAATAAAGTATATGCTATTAACAACGATAATGCTAAACGTAGTAGTATAATAATATTAATCATGAGTATAAGGTTACTAATATATTGTTATTTATTCTCATCTAGAATTAAATAATATAATTAACCATTATATATGTACATACAACTATTATAAGAATTATATATTAGAAATTATCAAATTTAATAAATGCTTATTGCATTTCTTTGAACTCATATATGGGAGGTTTGCTAGAAAAATAGGGCTCTGAGCATTTTTTATTAAAATTTTAAATTTTATTACATTTTAATCTAACATTATCAAAAATTAAAATGCAATAAAAATTAAAATTTTAATAAAAAATGCTCAGAGCCCCATT
>CAMKVN010002823.1:0-12220 GCA_946474995.1 Funneliformis geosporum
AAATGTCCCATCTGTCCCATCAATGTCCCATCAGTGTCCCATCAGTGTCCTAACTATGTCCCATGACAACACTGACTACAAGTGGTGAAATTAAAAGCAAGTTCAGGAGAAGTCCAAACAAAGTCAATACGAGATGTTGATGAGGATGACATAAAAGTCAGATATTTACCATGATCATTACTATGCTTTAAAGTGCACGCGTCAAATAAATGAAGATTCTAAAGTGTTGTAAAAAATTCTTTGGCACCATTTGGATTATGAGGTCTATCCATATCTGCATTAAGATCACCCGATAACAATATGAAAATCCTTAGCTATGGCATCAGTAATGATTTTAATTAGTTCTTTTTGTATCTCCTTTCGTTTAATGATATTAGTGGGCGGGAGATAGCAGTTGATAAAACGCAATTTTTGTTTGTTGGGAAATTGGAGATCGACATAGATAATACGATTTAATCTATGATGGTGAAAAAAGACGTAGTTAGCCAAAATCAGTTTTAGAAGTATGCCCACTCTGAAACCAATTTTAGGAGTCATCTGGTCGGAGCTAAAGAAACCTATGAAATTTGGATGTTCTCTATTAAAGGGTTTACAATGTTGTTGATGAAAATTCGTTTCTTATAATCCGATGCCGTCTATATTGAGTGATGAATAATGTTCTAAAAGTGTATGTTGTTTGACTGTATTAGTAAAACTACGTACGTTGTGAGAGGCAAAAGAAATAAATGGAGGATGGGTATGAGAAGGAAGTGTTGATCTAAAAGTTGATACATCTTGTGCATTATTATCAGTAGAGATAATGTTCATAATAAAATTAATATTTTTAGACGTCTTTGAGGTAACCCTTGACTTCTTCATCAAAAGCTACTCCAATCGGGAAGATGTTATTAGCTTGTTCTTGCAGAAGCAAATTATTTTTGAGCAAGATGCTTTGAAAGGAACTGCAAGAGTGGGCAAGCGTATTAATAGTTGCCATAAATGACTTAAGTCTGGATTGATGCATCTCATTCAGACTGTGTAATCCATCGATGATTTTTTGTTGTTTGGCAACGGTTGAGACAGAAATGTCAATATGTGATTCAATGTCATCAATCATCTCATCGGAATTCATATTGTGTACCTCTGCCTCGATTGGAGTAACGACCTTAATATTAAGTTGTCGTTCGATAGACTCAACACGTTTGACTGTAAAGGCCAAGTTAGTCATGACAGAAATCAAGGTTGCCTCTAAATTCTTGAATTGTGATTTAATGAATGCCTTAAAGTCATCATCATTGTTAGCGTGCATCGATCTACCTGCTTTAGTTCCTTTATATACTGTACCATTAGGTGTGAGGCAAATAGTATTATCAAAGAGGATTTCTTCATTCATGTTCAGTGGGACATCATCAGACCATAAACCAGATTGTGGATTTCGTTTGATTTCAGGAGGTGAAGGAGGTTTTTGTTTCGTTCGTTGTTTTTGTCGGGAATGTTGTTATTATTATTATTTCTCAGTGGGGTAGCTTATTGGTTGTTATTAGTAGATGATGGTAGTTTAGTAATATGGGCAAAGGTGATGTCCGGGTTAACCGTGCCTCTCATTTTTTTTGGTGGAGCCTTGTAATTAAAATATTGCACAGGTTGAAATCTTTGATAAAGATTCTGCATATTTTGGTCAGATAGACTTTTCCTTCTTCGTGAACAATCATTCGCTTTGTGATTAGGTGATAAGCAAATTGCACAAAGTTTGGCCTTTGCTTCAGTCCAAGTCACGTGTTTGCCATCTATAATAAGATTATCGTTTGAAATTGCAGCCTCAAAATCGTCTGCAGTGGCAAAGTAGAAAAATGCGTGTTGTAAATTTTGGTAGTTAGACCGGACCTTGGGGATAACCCAGGCAGTGGCGTCAACCATCTTTCCAATTTCCTCGAGTTATCTACCTGTCGTGAACCTAGAAAGGCCGGCAAGTTTTGCTGGAAATTTTGAATGTGCTAGAATTTCTACATGAAATTGGTCACACATGTAAACTCTGACTATGTCATTAAGTACGAAAAGGCCATAACAATTCTTTAGTTCCATGAAATTAGCATCTTCAGCGAAGGTAATGGTAGCCTGTTGCCACATATTCTTTGTTTCTATTGTGAAACGGATGATAGTTCCGAATCTGGTGAATTTCATTTTAATCCTGTGTTCCGTAGAATCCAGGGGAATTTCAGTCACCTTGATCGACCTTGCAAGAACATAAGGTTGTGCTCGTATAATATCAAGTGGTAAGAATGTGCGGTTTTATAAATTGGGTAACGGAACTGAACACACATGATCTCGTTCTTCTTGGTTACGAAAGGAAATTTTTAGGATACGTTGTAATTGGTCCTTTGGATGTTTAGCTAATGTCGCACCTGAGAACGAATCATATTTGTCGAATAGCATATCGACAACAGAGGAGACTTTTTGCTGTGGCGACGTTCCTGGAAATTCTTCAAGGGGAAAATATTCATGGAAAGAAGGTTTTTAGCGCTTAAAAGCTTGTACTGAGAACGTATTTTGTCCAAGAAGTTCTCCGATGTATCGAAACTAGCGTTTACGTCGATAGTGGTAGTAGTTTTTTCTGGAGTCTCATCCAAAGTTTCTTTCTCCTTGCCTTTTTTCGAAGGCGAAGGGTCGACATCCATGGATACTACCGGTTCTGGAGTCTTAGTAGTCTGTTGGGTTGGTAGAACTTCCAAGTTTGCGTTATATTTTGTTTTTTTTGCTTTTGCGTAATTAAC
This sequence comes from Funneliformis geosporum, assembly GCA_946474995.1. NCBI lineage: Eukaryota > Fungi > Glomeromycota > Glomeromycetes > Glomerales > Glomeraceae > Funneliformis > Funneliformis geosporum. The sequence goes on from CAMKVN010002823.1 coordinate 2,751, forward strand.
GGTGAAAACAAACGTTCTCGTTGTTTTTGTTTTTGCTCGCTATTTTTTTTGGCATTTTGGGATAAACAGGAGAGAGTTGTATTCATCTGTATCGCCTTATTAATTAATTAGACTCAATATTATTTTTAGTGCAATTTTTTATTGGCTAAGTATGTTTATTATGACGTAACTATTTTTTGATCATTAATTACTCAAAATCAATTTACTAGTCTCGTAATCCATTTTTAATAGATCAGCTTCCATATGAGAGATGTATTAGAAAAGTCAGATTCAAAGCATTTTTTATTAAAATTTTAATTTTTATTGCATTTTATTTTCTAGCAAATCTTCATTATCATTTTAAAAAAGAAGTAATATATTTGAAAAGTGTTTCTTTATTATTTAAAGAAAAATGAAATAGACTAATTTTGGAAATTAAATTTAATATAATTTCTGAAATTCCAGAAGTAAATCCTTTTTCATTTTTAATGATATAACTTTTTTTATATTAATTTGTTCTAACCAATCAGCAATTACAAGAATAAAATTATTTAAATAATTTTCTTTTTCAAAATGTTCTATTCTTTCAAATGCTTTAAATACAAAATCTATATATTCAATATAATCTTTAATACTATATAATAGATGCAAAATAAAATCAACTAATTTGCTATTAGACATTTAATCTTAATTTATGATTATTTTGAATTCTACCTAAAGATGCTCGCTGAAACTCCCTCAAAATAATTTCGTCATATCCCTTACTATGTTTTTAATATAGTTTCAATTAATTTCAGATTTTAGGATTTCGTCATATCTCTTACTATATTTTAATATAATTTTGGCTATTTATTAATAGTTTTTTTTTGGATTTCGTCCCTCATCTTTAATTCTACCATTATAATCATGAATATTAATTATTTTACTTTATTTTCATATGAATCTTCAATTAAATATTATTTTCAAAATTCTTTTCTTTTATAATAACCTTTACCTATTTTATTCATAAAATTATTATTGATATTAATAATAATTAATTCAATATTAATTCTATTAGAATTATATATTGAAATATTATCTAATAAATAAAATGTTATTTTTGAAATTTTAGAATTTATATTTAATAAAATTGTTACAAAATAATAAATATTATGTGTTTGTATTAATGTTGATTGATTATGTCTATGAATATTATTGTAATCATCTATATTAAGAATAAATATATTATTTATATTTTGTAAACAATAATCATCAACAGATTATTATTGTTCATTTGAAGTATTTGAAGTTAGATTTTTTTGTTGATCTACAGTTTTTCTTATTACTGAAATTCCAATATTTGCTAATGTATCAATTAAAGAAGAGGAAACTCCAGAAGTTTGTAAATATGATTCAACATCTACTTTAATACTATTAATATATTTGTTATTAATACTAGCTAAAAAATAATATAAAAAAACTAATTTTTTTTTGTTATTATTTTTTGTTTTATTATTTTTAATATTAGAATTAGTTTCAATAAATAATTCATCAAAAAATTCAACTAAATCTTTATCAGCTATTTTTACATTGATTTAAATATAATTGGATCATAAATAGATTTTTGATTTAATTATTATAAAGAATATTAGACATTTTAATTATTTTACTACTTAAATTAATTTTATTTGAAATTGTTAATTCTGCTATAATTTTTTGATAATCTGATTCAAATTGTTTTAATTCTTTACCATCTTTATCATATATAAAATATCTTTTCTAAATGAATAATTATGATTTTCTATTTTTAATATATTATCTTAATCATCATTTTTTCTAGAAATTAATGCTTCATATTCTTTAACTTTTAAATATTTTAAATCTACGTCAGTTATTTTTTGCATATACTAGAGTTCTGAATCAGGTTAGGTCAACTTGTGACCTGACTTGATCTGATCTAAAGATTACAAATTTTCAGGTCAACGTCAAATCAGATCAAACTTATAACCTGACCTGATAAAATTCAAGTTAACCAATTAAATTAAATTAAATAAAATATTTTAAAAAGCTATTTGAACACTTTGGTCAAAGGAAATTGACTTTTATCATATAAGTAATATTGCTCAGCAGATTCGAAAATATGTATATATAAAAATTTATTATGATTAAATTAATAGTTTTAAAGTTATGAATATTTTTCATGATTGTATTATTTCATAAATTTTATTTGTTTAGTAATTTCAAAGAGCAATTTAAGCATTTGGCCAAAAGAAATCAACTTTAGTCACATAAGTAATATTATTTAGCAGATTCAATTATTATAATTGGATTAATGATTATAAAGTTATACATATTTTTCGTAATTGTATTATCTCACAAATTTTTTTATTTTTATTTTTTATCTATTCATTGACTTCAAAAAGCAATTTAAGTATTTTGATCCAAGAAAATTAACTTTGGTCTCATAAGTTAAGTTATTTAGAGATTCAAAAATATATGCTTATAAAATTTTATTATGATTGAATAAATGATTGTAAAGTTATATACATTTTTGTAATTGTATTAACAGTCACTTGATTTGCAGATTTATCACAGTTAAAATATTAATAATTGTTTAGTTTTCTTTTTTAGACAAGTCAGATCAGATCAATTCAAATGTATATTTAATTCAGATTAATTTTTTATCTGATCTGACCTGATCTTATCAAGTCAGTTCAAGGCAATTATCTGACCTGACCTGATCATATAACATAGTAATAGTTATAATATTTTTACTTGTTTCTAGAATATCTGTTTTATTTAAATTTTTTCTAATTCTTCCTTTACATACATTATTATATATAAATTACAATCTTTAATATTTGTAGATGACATTTTTTAATAGTTTTAAATTGATAAATATTATAAAGTTTTATTAATTATATAAATATTTTAGCAAAAATAATTTGTATTAAATTAGCCTTTTATATTTAAATTTTATTAAATTAATTAATATATTATATATGAGTTTAAGGTATTGTAATAGAAGAATCAACTGCAAATCATCTGACAATGAGATAAAATCACCTGATCTACTACACCAAATATCTGGCAAATCTGCTAGTTCTGGCAAATCTATGAAATACGCCAGTTCTGTACGATATGTCTGAAATATAATATATACCAGATATCTGAGAAATGGCAGATATCTTAGAAGTAAAAATTACACAAAGACCCAGAAGACGCTGGAACTTTCTTTTTTATTAATAATTAATTAACATTAATAATCAATTATATATCTTATATTTCTTTATTTTATTTTATTTATATTATCAAATTTCTTATAAATAAGATAACTTTAGAACTTCGATAACATAAAACTTTTAAATAAAGAATTACTTTTAGTATTATCGTCAACAAGATAAATACTAAACACATTTGTATCCTAACAAATACACTTGTAATAATTATTCTATTTAATAAAACTCTATTGTTTACCTATAATCACATTTGTCTCTAAAAATACTTGGATTGTAAACTTTCAGAAGCTCTTCATAAATCATATCATAAAGTCTTAAAGCTAAATCCTTTGTTAATCTTGCATTAATACTAATTTTCAGTCATTAGTATCATAAAATAACAGTATTACAATTATTACACTTTATATTATCTAAAATAGTAAATTAAATAATCAGTATAATTTGTATAATTTTTTGGGATTTCTAATCCTTATAAATTATTTAAAAGTTAATTTAAAGCCAACTTTTGTGTTACTTAAAATTTTCTTGTGAAACTTTTATTTTATATTTCATATAACCTAAAATATTAAATAAAATAGTCAGCATAGTTTGCACAACTATTTGTAACTTTGCTCAAATTTTTTAAAATTTAAAATATTTTATTTACTATTACTATATAATTTGTATAATTAAGTATTTTAATTCAAAGCTAACTTTTATGTTGTTTAAAATTTTATTATGAAACTTTTATATTAAATTCTACATATTTTAAAATATTAAATAAAATAGTCAGTATAATTTACATAAATATATATGACGACTTTACCCAAAACTTTATATCTAAATAATTAATTTTAATAAATAATATATAATTGAAAATTACTTCATATCACTGACAGTGATCATTGCCGGTAACATTTTATTTATTTGTATATATCAATATTTTATATCATATCATATGATATAATTATTTTGACTAATATTTTTGCATTATATCACATAATATAATATTTCTTTGATGTAACATTTTGCATTATAACTCTTTGTTATTACTAATTTAACGTTAATCATTTATACGTCAAACAAATCAAACATTTGATTTTTACTTACAATTGTTCTTTTTCTCTTAACAATTTTAACAACCATCTCAACCGTTTATTCAATTATTTTACATCATAATCTATCTATTAAAGAAATTGATATTAGACTATATTGTAATTTAAACTAATTTGAAGAATTTATTGAACGAATACTAATCTTGTTTCTCAAATTTTCCTAACTTTATTTTAATCTTCTCAATATCTAAATCATTATAATCAGCTACTATTATTTCAACCTACAAAAAAAATTCAAGCTGAAGTGCTTTTAAATATAACAAGTAAAATCAATAGGTTACTTAATAATAAAGAAAATAACACAAATGAGATTGATAGGACGAATACAGAAATAACCTTAAATGTCAATAATACTTTTAAAAATAAAATGCAATTAACATTACTGTTAATATGTACGTGAAGTAAAAAGGATTTGTTACCATAAAATATTATAAGCATCTTGATGCTATTAATAAAACAATTATTCGCTATTATGTATTATTATACGAGTTGATTATGAAGTCTATTGACTGAAAAATAGATTTTAACACATATAGCAAGGTTTTAGATATCTGATTTAACTTAATAACTTTAAGAACTTGTTTGCATTAATAAAACTATTGAATTAACAATATATCAATTTATAAGTACAGGGAATGTTGAGGATATATAAATATAAATTGAAAATATGTATGAATACTTCAAATACAATGGGAGAGCAATAATGATGGATTGGATTTTAGATCATGAGTTTAACAGATCAATATTATAGGAATAAAGTTTGGTTTATTAATAAAATATAAGTGGATTAATATGATTCAATAAACTAAATAAGCTCTTGTTGACAAACTTAACAATTTATGAATTTCACAATAAATTCTCTAATTAACTTTGATTAAGACTGAATTGAACTTAAATCTAACTATCTCTAAATTAACTCTGCCTGTCTTAACTACAGTAATTTCCTATCCTATTTATATAAAATATTTGATCTATCTCTATTACTAATTTAAGATAAAATAAAACTATTAAAACTAAAGAAACATTATAAACTTTATTAACTTAGTTAACTACATTAACTAATTTAACTAAATAAATATAAGAAACTAATTAAACTTAATCAACTATGTTAACTTAATTAACAACGTTATTATCGTTTCTGAGGTTTTGGTTATTTTAATCATCGGGTTGTGACTTAAGAAATTACAGTTTTCTTCAGTAATAATATGCAGGTTTATAATAGCAATCATTCTTTTCAAATTATCTCTGCTTCTATTAGTTTAATAACCTTGTATTTATATTCATTGGAAGCTTTTGATAAGACGATTCTAATGATCATATTTCTATTGAAATGTAATCATTAGGTCAAAAGTTATTTCATTTAACAGTATATAGCTGTTAGAAAACTGGAACTAATAATCCAAGAAAGATAGAGAATATTAACTTACATTGTGATAGTATTTCAATTAAAACTAACTGTTCATAGTAAGTGAGCTTTATTTTGGTAAAAACACTAATATTATACGTCTTACCAAGTTCGATAATAATCATAATCATCAATGTGGTTCAGTGACTATAGATTTAGCTCCTAAAAATTCACAACTTCCTAAAATGATTTTGGATAAGATTGAACATTATACTACTTATGGTCATTTAAGTATTAGGCAATAATATGATTTGATTATTAAAGAGTTTTCTGAATACTTTATTAAAAAAGAATTTATATAATTCCATTCAAAAGTTTTGAGGTATTTGAGTCCATGATGAATTTGATGCAACTACAATATTCTCATATCTTATGAAGCTACACAATCAAGATCCTGATTATATTATTATACTACATTTAGAAGGATTATCCAATAAACTTACTGGATTTTTCTGGATGACCAACTAATAACATAACAAACTTTGGCCTAAGTTTCATAATATTATTATATATGATAATACAGCAAAGACAAATTATTATAAAATAACATTTAGCTTGTTTGTTAATATTGATAATAAATATAAGACAAGAGTTCTCACTCAAGCCTTAACAAAGTATGAAATGCAGCGAATTATAATTGAAGTTTATGATGTACGTTAGAAGTGACTGATAATCTTCCACCCATTATATTATTAACCGATAGTAATCAAGAAATGATAGTAGCTGTTCAAATTGTTTATCCAGAAACTTACCATTTGTTATGCATTTATCATATTATTGAGAATGTGAAAAAAAAAGCCAAACCCAAATTGCATGATGAGATGGTCAAGAGTTTTGTTGAGGATTTTTACTATATGTAAAATAGTTATAATCAGTATTAGTTTGAAGCAAGATATAATGAAATGCTTACAAATTATGAGCAATGTTAGACTTATCTTGAAAAAAAACTTTATCCTAATCATAAGTTGTGGATAGGATATTTTATTGCAAAGGTTTTTACAGCAAGAGTAGAATCAACTCAACGTGTCAAATCTCTAAATAGAGTTCTTAAAAAACATATAGATTGAGGAACTCTATTAAGGGAATTAGTAAAAGTAATAGAAAATGAGTTATATCAAGAAGCATAATATAGTTGAATCAGAGATTATTATGGATCAAATCCATCAACTAGTCTTCCATCGACTTATAATACAATTTTCAAAGACATTAATTCTGTTTTAAAAGATTTGTTAGCATCCATCCCATTATCACTTCAGAGAGGCCAAATGAAACAAGTATTATTATACTAAGAAACTTTAATCTCTATTGAACAAATTAACGAATTTGATGATAAATCTAATAGTATAGTAGAATATATATATAATGGATCACAAATTAGGCTACAAGAACTTTTGTTAAGCATCAATCACAAAGAAATTCAAGAAATAGGTTATGATCTAAGAAAATCAAGTTTAGAAACATATTTGACTAAAATTAATATCTTATTATATTTTAATTTAAATATAATAAAAATTAAAATGCAATTAAAATCTTAATTTTGATAAAAAATGTTTAGAATTTGATTTTCTTAGATCACAACCCAAATATGAAAGGTTAATTATATTTCACATTATATAGTGATCCTTATATATTAATCAAATAAGAATTACTAACATTTACACATCAGATATTAGAGAAAATTTCAAATTCGATACTATGATATCAATAGCAAAGACTAGCATTCAGATAGTTGTGGCAGAAGGGATTACATCAGAACTGGCTAGACTTCTTACAAAATTTATTATTAAATATCATCAAAATACTGGCTTGAATAAAGATGGGTACCATAATTAAGAAGTTGCAACTTGGTTACAACTCCTTATAAATTTATTTTAATATGAAAATTCATAAATAGTTGCAACTAGTTAAAAATTTTAAAAATAATTATGGGAACCATCTTTAAGCTTGAATATAGAAGAGGCTCATTATGTATCACAATTGAGTAATGAAATTCAAAAACCTTTCTCTGCTACCATAACAGATAATCATAATGTTCTCTAAATATCAAACCTGAAGTATTATAAGCCAAAAGGATATCTCCTAAAGCGTTATAAATTATCAATAGAAAAGAACAACATTCAATATATAACTTTTTCAAAAACCTGTAATTATTATCTAGAAAAAAAGCATAATATTAGAGAATGTAAACAACATAAAGCTGACTCTGTTGATAAAGAAAATAGTAACTAAACACTTAGCTGACATAGTAAATCTAGTTGATTTTGTATTAGCAGGTGCAAAATATTAGTTAGCGGGATTTAGAACAGATATAAATATTGTAAAAGTTTTAGATTTATTATTAGATATAAATACTAATTTACTATTAGCCAATTATAATCAAATGATATAAGTGATGATCGTCAGCAGTAATAAATAGCAAACTCCTATATAATTTATATATAATTATTCAAAAAGTTGATATAAGGCTAACTTTTGTGTTGTTAAAAATTTATTGTGAAATTTAATATTATATTCTACATAACCTAAAATATTAAATACAATAGTCAGTATAGTTTACATAAGCATATATGACATTACTCCAATCTTTAAAGTTTAAAATAATAGATTTATTATATAAATTATATAATTAATTATTTCAACCCAAAGCTAACTCATTCATAATGTTTAATCTTTGACTTACTATTATAAAATCATATTCTGCATAATCTATAATATCAAATTTATTAATTTGTAAAGTTCATCTGAGTATATTCATTATTGCTCAAAGCTTTAAAGTCTAGATTGGCTGATTTTATATAATGTGATAATTTAGTTATATATAATCAGCAAAATAATTAACATGTAATATAATCATGTCTTCTATGCTGTTGCTAAGCTAATCATAGGTTCTGATGGATTTGTTTTTAAAAAAAGTAAAAAATGATTAGAATAATCAACCAATATGTATCTTTAAAGTAATTCATAAGGTACTAAAATAATAGCTTTACTTTAGACCCACTTTTCATATTTAACATTCTTTTGTGAACTATTCAAAAACAATAAAGTAATAATAGCAAAAAAAAATTCAAAGTAAAAACTGAGTGTGAAAAAATTCAAAAAAAAAGGTATGTGAGAAAATTTAGAATTTTAGAATTCGATTTCTTATTTTAATATCAAAAAATTAACATAGCTAAATAAAATTTTTGTTTATTAACAGTGATAACTATTTGTCATCATGTGATATATAACTAAAATTCTGTAATATAAGTAATATAAATATAATATTATATAATATGTCATGTGAGAACGTTTCTAGTAAAATCAAGTTTGAAATATAGTAAATCATATGATCCATACCTGATTTTGCTAAAAATACACTATGTAATATTTACATAAATAAACTTTGTAATATAAATATAATATCACGTAATATATTAACAATTATCATAAGTTATTTTAAGTTTATTTCTATTATAGATATATTATTTATCTATTATATATTTAAATTTTTATTTAATTTAAATCATTAGATATTAAGAAAATTAATTTAACATTATTTACAAACTTTAAAAACTGTAATTAAAATTATTTATACAGTCAAAGCTCGTTATAGTGAATCCCGTTATAGTAAATTTTGCTTATAGTGAACTTTTATTATTTCTCCAATTCATTTTATATAAAATTTATTCGTTATAGTAAATTTCTTAATTAAATTTCGATATTAGTTATAGTAAACTTTTTAAAAATTTAAATATAGAACATATATTATAAATTTATACTCGTTATAGTAAATAT
>CAMKVN010002824.1:0-12214 GCA_946474995.1 Funneliformis geosporum
TAAAAAAATAAATCATTATAAAACATACGGAATTTTGATATAGAATCATTAATTACATATACAAACCTTATAAAAAATGTATCATTTCCTTATTTCAATTCTTATAGGATCCCAGCAGTAACTTATATAGATGATATAATTTGGATAGCTGATAACTATAATCAAATGGCTAGCCTTCTAAATTTAGTCACATCTTTTTATAATTTAAACTCAAATAATGGTTAATTTTGACAAATCCTATTTAATTATAGACTATGAAACTATAAGTCACATTATATTCAGAAATCAATACAATAATTCTACTATTACATATCTGACTATTTTATCTGATAACTCAATATGCTATTTAGGTATTTGGATTTCAGCAAGATATAACAAGAAATTTATCAAAAAACAATTGGTTTCAGAGATCAACATATTCATTAACAAGCTCAAATATAAACTACTGACTGATAAATACCTCAATAATATATTCTTATATCTCATCTCAAATACCATTCTAACTAATTGTTTTTAATAAAAAGGAATGTAATATCCTATATAAACCTATGCATATTATATTAAAATGCAAACTGCAACTTTATAAAAATACATCAAATTCTTTATTACATAATAAATTAATATAATAGCATATGGATTTACAGATTTTTACACTAATACCATTCAAGCTAAAATTCAACAATTTACCAATACCATCAATTCATCAATTGAAAATTCCACTCTTGACCTATCTACCATCATTTGTTCAAAACAGATTTAATAACATTATTGGCTTTATAATAATCTATTTATTTGTTGGCTAAAATTTACGAATCATGTTCGATATAATAACTTCTTTTCAAATATTCTTACTAAATAGTTTAAATCAGATTTCAGCTATTCTAGTAATAGTTATATTAATAAGCTCTTTAAATCAAAGGGATGTCTTTCCTATTCAAAATATCATTCTATAAAATACTAAGCAGATCAACTCATTGAAAATACTCAATATTATGTTCTTATCACAAATAACAGCTGCTAGACAATTTTTATTTAATTTTTAGGATTTATCTAATTGGCTGAAATCTTACAAATCTGTTCTTCCAACATAGTTCAAAATATTAAAAGATTTTGTGCTTCAGAATTCTATTAACTCTAATTGACTTAAACCTAAATATTGTATGAATATGACAGATTTTAAAGGTTATAATGAGATTTCAACTAGTGAAAATAAGAGGATCACTTACTGAGCCAGTTTTTAGACTTCTGCTACAAATAACAAATATAATTTTCCTATTCCTGGTCACCAATTTTTGGAAAAATATTTAAAATAACATCTCCAGCTCTTCCATGTCTTTTTCAACATTATATTACATCTAATTTAACAAATGATTCTAGATCTCCATTAAAACGACTTAATGTATTGATTCCTTGTAATAGCTGTTTATTTAATTAGAATAAGTCACCCTTCAATATAATAATGAAATTAAAAAATTTGTCTTGCATTACCTTCATTGATCTGTTTCTTTCAAACCCATTAGACACATCGCTTTTGGTAAGAAGTGAAGGGATCTATGTTTCAAAATTATCTATTTGGATCAAGCTGTCACTCACTATCTAGTTCTCAATAATTGTACTATCCTTTTTATCTCTAATGATGCTTTATTTATAGGTTCAAACATTTTAACCATATAAAATTTGTTTTTAGGTATAGAATGTATTAATATTCTAAATAGATATAGAATTAGTCTATACTATGAATGTATTTTAGAATTTTATATAGATGGATTTCATCTTTTTACTCTATCCCTTTAAAATCACAAATTAGTTCTATTTTTATTTTAATTTACGATTTCTTAAATATATTGTTCTCTGCTGCTTTATCTCCTTTTGAGACTAACTTTATTAACGCTGAAATCTTTGCTCTATTCATGACCCTTTTTATTTGCCTCTTTAGTTTTACTGTTACTATTAATATTAATAATCTTGCAACGATTCTTTTCTATCAACACATAAAAACTTTTTCTGCTTTTAACTATCTATCTCTCTTATTCAAAACTCCCTTTTATATTTATTAATTTTTTTTCAATTTGATTAAAATGAAAGTCTACTCAAGCAATCCATTTAATGATAAAGTAGATAAATTGGTTAAAGCATTACTCACTCATACACCCATTCGTTTATTCTTCAATCTAGGATTCAGCAATTTGATTTGATATTTGAATATTCGATTTGAAAACAAATCAAATACAAATTCAAATTTATATTTGATTTGATTCAATCAAATTCAAATCAAAGAATGATTTATTTAATCAAATCCAAATTAATGTTTGATTTGATTCAATCGAATTATTCAAATATTTGATTTGATTCGAATCAATAGTAAAGCCATTTTCAAAACTTTAGGGGTGGCTCTTATTAAGAAACCATAGCAAAAAGCGTCTCTGTGGCTTTAAAAATGCTTTTTTACTAAGAAAAACATAGTAAAAAATGTTTTCATGGTTTCAGAAACGTTATTTTACTAAGAAAAATATAGTAAAAAATGCCTCTACAGCTTTGAAGACATTATTTTACTAAGAAAACATAGTAAAAAACGCTTCTGCAACTTTGAAAATGTTTTTTTACTAATAAAATAATTACGAAGACGAGATAGTAGTTATTACTAAGTTTTCTTAGTAAAACTGAAGCCACAATGGCAGTTATTACTAAGTTTTCTTAGTAAACTGAATTTGTAATAGTGGTTATTACTAAGTTTTCTTAGTAAACTGAAGCTGTGATGACAATTAGTATTAAGGTTTCTTAGTAAAACTGAGACTGGATTATTTTACTAAGTTTAATAGTAAAAATCCACCTGTTACTAAACTTATTTTATAAAAGCTATCTTTGAAATTTTTTAGTATAATTACTAATAATTTTCTTAATTAAAACTTTATAATAACTTTATTTTAATATATCATTGTAAAAATTAAAAAAAAAATTTATATTTGATTTGATTTGACAAATATTTGATTTAATTTGATTTGATTTGATCAAATTCAAATTAATTAAATTGATTCGATCAAATATTTGAGTTCAATTCAAATTACTTAAATATTTGATTTGATTTGATTTTGAGAAATCTTACTTCAATCATATTCCTTATATTTCACTTATTCTTACTTTTTAACATAATCCCATTAACAAATTCATCAGACCTTTTTTTAAAGACTATGCACATTTCAAGTATTTTACAGATTTTTTCAACTTACATAGAAAATAAATTTATAGAGATAAATCAATTAATTGGTTATGCACCTTTAATTTAATTAATAATGGTTTACCTTAACAAACCTCTTTTACTGAATCTTACAGATATAAACAAAAATACCAATTACTACTCAAAGATTTTCTTATCATAGAATTTCTTAAGAAATCTTAACCTGATTTCTATAATAAAGACTGACTATATTGTAAATGTCTAATGAAACAAGAAACATTTAAATATATATGATCCTGTGCTAAAAGGCTTTGAAGTATCAACAATATAATAATACAGGTAATTTAACTCTTAGAAGATCAGATCTTTATTTATACTTCTAAAATAAATTGGTCTGATGATTTATTAACCATTAAAAGATCCTCTCTTTCTGTATTGACTTTCTACTATATTATCATCATTTTCTTCTTTTTTTTACTTTCTCGATTTTATTAAAGGCATCAGTCCTTCACATTTTTACCACATCATCAACCATTTCACTAATAATCAAAAACACATATTTGCCATCTTTTCTGTATTCTACGATTTTATTTTTGATCAATCTTATAAATTGATATGGAAAGTTTGTTGTGATTTTATTATCAAAGCAGAAAAAGCTGTGAATATCACTCAAAAAGACAAACTAAGAAAAGTTAAATTATACAAAACTTCTACCCTATCTTTTATTTCTCAAAACATTTACAATCACTCCGTTTTATTTTCTAATTCTTTTGTTCATGGTCGCTCATGATTTTCTTATCTTAGTGGTTGATTAAGAACGTGACGAGACAATCAGTTGATTTGATTGGAATTAGTTTTATGTCTTTAAGAAAGGTTAAGCAGCATTTACTTTGTTTTCTACTTCTGTATCCATTTTGGGATTTTTCTTTTACTTATTGTTTGAAATTTGATTTTTAATAAATAAATGCTTCCTATGTTTTAAAAAAAAAAAAAAAAAAATTAAATAGGACTAATGATATTGTATGTGATTATACAAAAATAAATATATTGTATTAACTTTCAGTGATTACAAATTTTTCTCTCAAGAAAATTACTTAACTAATTTCTAAATCTTCGATATGACAAATAATGTTTTTATTTAATAAACAAAAAAAATTTTTTTTTAAAAATCATTATATGGCGAAGTGATTTTATTTTTTTAAAAATAATTTTTTCTTATAAATAACACAAGTTTGAGAAAATGATTAATGATTAATAGTAATTTTTCGACTAAAAAATTTCCTAAAGCGTAAAGCAGATTATTGCGTACCAATCAAAAATTAATTCAAAAAAAATAAAAATAAAATTAATAAAGTGCTCTATTACGTTTTTTAAGTTTAATTAAATAATAATGAAAACATCAATTTTACCCATATTTTTATTATTACTTATCGTCAACACTTTTGTGAGCGCAAGTAATGTTTTAGAGTTGACATCAGATAATTTTGACCAGATAGTTGGTAAAGATAAATTCTTACTCGTAGAGTTTTTTGCACCGTGGTGTGGACATTGCAAGAATTTGGCTCCTGTAAGTCAAATGAATATGTAGCTCATCTAATTTTATTAAATCAATAATTTTAAAATTTTGAACTTTCAGATTTATGAACAACTTGCCGATTCATTTTCATATGCCAAAGATCGAGTAATTATCGCAAAAGTTGATGCAGGTAAATATTTTATATTGTCGTTATTATAATGGATTTCCTGTTTCAATGCTAATTATCAAATTTATCTATTTAGATAATTACAAAGATTTAGGAAGTCGTTTTGGAGTTACAGGATTCCCCACTTTGAAATGGTTTAACAAAAATGTAATAGATAATCCCGAAGATTATAGTAAAGGACGCGATTTGAGCAGTTTAATTTCTTTCGTCGAAGAAAAAAGCGGTAATCGTTCGATCCTTAATTTATTAGATATATGAAACATTGTTGAAATGATTAGTTGATAATTTAACTTTATTATTAGGTATGAAACCTAGGAAAGCTGTAACAGCGGTTACTGAACTAACTTCTCAAACCTTTGTTGAAATTGCTTTGAATCCTGAGAAAAATGCATTGGTATCTTTTATCAAATTATAGGATTTTTTGATTTACCTAATGACCATAAGGCTTTAACTTGTATTTTTAATTTAAGGTCGAATTTTATGCCCCTTGGTGTGGACATTGCAAAAATCTCGGTAAGAAATAAAAATATAAATAATGGTGGATTAATTAATGTCAATTATAATCTAATAAGGTTCGCAATTAAAGCTCCTACTTACGAAAAAGTTGCAAAAGATTATGCTCAAGAATTCAATGTATGTATTCACATAAATTTGAACCTTAACTATCATTGGACTTATATTTAAACAATTTCATTAGTGTGTTGTTGCCAATATTGATGCTACGGTACATAAAGACATTGCTGAAAAATATGGAGTCAGTGGGTATCCGACAATTAAATTTTTTCCAAAAGGAGAAGATAAAACGCCAATTGATTATCAAGGTGGAAGGTCAGAACAAGATTTTATTAATTTTTTGAATGAACGCTGCGGTGCACATCGTCTCGTGGGCGGAAGATTATCTGAGGAGGTATGTAAACCTGGTCTATAAAATGGTTTATTATCATCCTGTCTAATTTGGTTTATTTTTATATATAGGCTGGTAGAATACCTGAATTAGATGCTTTCGCAATAAAATTTACAAATGCTGCCACACAGACAGATGTTGATTTGGTTATTTCAGAAGCCAAAGTTGTTGCCGACAAGTTGGACAATAAGTTTGTATAATTAAAAATTTTTTTTTTTTGTTTATAATAGAGTACTATTTACTAAAAATACCTTATAAATTTTTTTAGGTTTGCTCAATATTATGTTAAAATCATGGATAAGATTAAAAATAAGAAAGATTATATTGATAATGAAATTGCTCGATTAGATAAAATTATTAAATCTGGTACAATTTCAGATAGCAAAGTTGATGATTTCACAATTAGAAAAAATATTTTGGCGATCTTCCATAAAGATAAAGTAATAACCCATCAAGAATTGTAGATTTTTTAATTATTAAACTACAAAAATATAAATTTAATTACTTAATTACTGCGGCATTATGTTTTCCGAATAAAAAATTCTGTGTCACATATGTTGCCAATCTTCTTATGATAGCAAACAATTTTTTTTTTTTTTTACCGCCCCATTTAACTTTTTGACCAATAATTGTAAAAATTGGTTCGACAATATTTTTCATACTGGCTAAAGCCCGAAATAATTTTTTTTTCAAAATTGGATCTTGCTTTTAAAGAGTCGAATGCTTTTATTTTAATATAATTTGTGTATAAAAACGATTTTATATACTTAATATAGAATTAAAACTTTTATTTAATGTTAAATTTGCACTTAATAGTGAGACTAGAAATTCCTACTATTTTTTTTTTTTTTTTTAGATCTATTTCTCTTTTACATAGTGAACAGAGAATAGAAATTTTAATAATATAATAATAATAATAAGAACATTCAATGGAAACATTTTTATGGTTGTTTCTTCTTTCGCTAACAATGTTTATTGGTTCTTTCCTAGCAGGAAGTATTCCATTAGCATTTCATCTTTCCGAAGATAGGCTGCGAACAATATCAGCATTTGGAGTTGGTCTTTTAGTTGGAACATCATTAATTGTAATTATTCCTGAGGGAATTGAAACTCTATATAGTGTACCGGATTTTAATTCGTCACCATTAACATCAACACCAATAAAAGCAATAAAAGATAATGTTCTCGAACAACGTAATTTGTGGAATAATGTAGAATTACAAAGAAAAGATCCCAATAATTATGATGATAATTTTCAAAATTTTCTTCAAAAAAGAACGTTGAAAGTTGAAGACCGACCAAATAATTATAATAAACGTCAAGAAATGGATCCAATACCGGATTCACCTAACCAACCACCTATTAATGATCCTCCTACAAAATCTCCAGAGAATCAACCAGACGAACATGATCATGGAAAAGAAAATGCAAATCATCATTATATTGGATTTGCGTTAATATCAGGTTTTGCAATGATGTTTGTAATTGATCAAATAGATTCATCTCATGGTCATACACATGCACGTGGAAATGTTGTGAGTCTAACAGAACTTCGCTCTTTGGCTAATTCAAGTGATCGTGATGTTGAAGATCATGAAATGTTGGGTGGTTCTTCTTCAATACATAAGAAACCAGCATCAGCCACAATTGGACTTGTAATACATGCAGCAGCAGATGGAATTGCTCTTGGTGCTTCCGCGAGCCAACCAGCACTTGAAATCATAGTTTTTTTAGCTATCATGTTACATAAAGCTCCAGCTGCTTTTGGACTTTCAACAATATTACTTCGTGAAGCATATACTCGTCGTCAAATTCGTAAACATTTGCTCACTTTCTCATTAGCTGCACCTTTAGCCGCAGTATTTACTTATTCTCTATTACAAAGAAGTGGTGAATTGAATCCAAATATAATGAAATGGTGGACTGCGATGTTATTACTCTTTTCTGGAGGAACTTTCTTATATGTTGCAATGCATGTCATGCAAGATGTTACTAATGGCAACGGTAAAGACAATGGCTTTAATGGTCACCATCTTAAGATAAAAAAATCTCACGTTGCATTCATGCTTTTGGGAATGTTCATGCCACTGCTTTTGCAATTTGAACATGGACATGGTCATTGAAAATACAGAATAATTATCTATCTAAAACCTTCTGTTCAAAACATTCCATAATTTTGTATATACTGTTTAGACCGCTTTAGAATCATCTTCAACTTTTAGCTCTATTAACTAATCGCACTAATATATCTTATATATTTTATATTTTGCGATATTATAGTTTTTTAAACAAAATAGTTTGTAGTTCTTATACAAAATAATATCATTAAATAATTTTTGTGTATATTGAAGAACAAGAAAAAAAGTTCATATTATTTCACAACTCTTGTGTTAATTAATTATTTCTTACATGAGTATAATTTGCCTGTGATCTAAAAGAGGAATGTTCAAGCGAAAAAGGTGCCATTAAGAGAATATAAAAAAGAGCTAGCCTAATCGTAAATCCTATTTTTTTTGTTTGATGAAGTTTTCGAACATTTCTTCAACTTTTTCAATTCCAACCCAACCACATAACGGAGTATCGCCAAGAACATATTGAGTATGTTTATTAAAAAATAATAATCCATCTGGTCGATATCCAAAAGAATGAGGATTCTTAATCAAGAATGATATTTTTTCTTGATCACAATAATGAGCTTTGAGAGGATTAAACGTGTAAGTAGAAGTGTTTACAGCTGGACGTTCAATTTCCGCAAATTTAGAGTTGAGCCAATAAAATCTATAAAAATTTAATAGTATATTAAAAAAAAATATATAAGTATAGATTTAAGAAACATTATTGCACCAACCTAAATTCAGTATCACAGTCGTAAATGGGATGTCCTTTCCAGCACATGAGATCCAACACATAATAGGTAAATTTTGTTTGATCATAGATACAGTCCAAGATGCAATAATCAGTTGTTTTGTTTCCCTTGTAAGAATTTGCACCTGCGGGCAAAATCGATTCGAAAACATTCATGATATTTCCTATTAGGATTTAAAAATTTAAGTAGGTGATTTTAATTAACTTATCAAAAACAAAATTAATCATAAATTACCATTGCGTAATCGGCTTACCGTTTTACCTTGATTTTGTAATATAAAGTACTTTAGTGAATAATTATTGAAATAAATGTATATAAATCATCAGATATTTCTTAAATGATTACCTTTTGCTGATATTACAAGGCAACGCTTACCTTTAGGACACAACACAACATACCAATTATTCTCTAAATCAGATGGGATTTCATGTATCCATTCGGCGTGCATTACTTGATTTCTGTATGGATTAGATCCTTTAATCTTACGACGAGGTTCTCTAAATTTTCCTTTGAGTTTTGCTTTTTTAACTGCAAATGATTCTTGTAGCAAATCATCATCTTGATCTAAATCGAGGCTGCGTTTGGTTGGTTTAGCTAGTTCAATGAGGGTATCATTATTGATAGATTCATCATCAGACTTTGATTCTTCTTCTGATGAAAAATCTGCTGGCTTGAATAATGCTAGGTTCCTTGCATGAGTATTAAGGTCCCGTCTCCTCTATAAAAGAAGTTTAAGCATATCAGCTAAAAACTTGTAAAATTAAAAAAGGTGAAAATAGTCTTCACCTTTTTTTGTTCCTCTAAAGCTCGCTTCCTCCGTTCTTCTTGTGTTTCTTCTTTACCTTTTAATTGTAAAGGAGAAGCCTTAAAGGTTTTATGGCGAAATACCCCTGTTGAAGCAGAGACTGAAGTTGCTGAAAGTAACTCAGTAACCTCGTCAACTGTTGCTGCAGGTTTTTTAATTTTTTCATCCAACTCGACTGATTTTTGACTACTAGTTATGATGTTTCCATTATTTACTTCTTCACACTTCTCAGAGGATTTAGTCATTATTTAAGCGTTCGAAACTCATCAACAGAAATAAAAAAAATTATTGTCCGTTTGTATTTATCAGATTTATCAGCCTTTTTGTACAACGTTATCACGTGATCCATTTTGCCTATTAGTTCAAATCGAAACCTAATCATGTTTTTTATGTTTAAACAAGGAACCGATTATGGATCGACCAGAATAATATTTGATTTGTTTTATATTTATATATTTTATATATATAATGTATATTTTTTAAAAAAATGATTTAGCAAATATGTAAATCTATAAATATTATAAAGCTTATAATCAAATAAATACATCTCGCAAATATTACATAAAAATTACCTAATAGTTATAAAGAACTAAATTTCACGAAGAAAAAAAGTTTTTATAATAGCATTTTAATGATTCATTAATAAAATTATAAAAAAATTTTTTTTCTTTTATTTAAATGTAACTGAAAAATTAAAAATAAAGGCATAAAGATATATAAAACGTACATACACCAACCTCCAAAAGTATTGGGTTAAAACCAACCAGTGTGACTGTCATTATGATTCGCGACGTCGAATGGTAGGAAATTCACTCTTCTAACATGAAAAGTTATTAAAACATAAATTTACTACCATTCGCAGCGGATCGTTATGACGATTCCAATGAACTGTGTCTTATTTTTCTATGATCACAAGTTGATGAGTTATCATGGTTTAAAGTTGCGTCCCAATATTGGTGTATATTTATCATAATTCTATTTTAAAATTATTATTTAGATTTTTTATTTAAATTTATCAAATCATTAAGAATCATAAATTTTATTATGATATTTTTATAATAAATGAGATAAAACTATTATTGGCAAAATGTTTTTCATCCAAATCAATGAAAATAGATTATATACAAATAAGATTTCTTTTACTAAAGATGATATTCTGATAATAAAACTAATACACATTTTTTTTAAGAATAATTATTATAATATTATATACAGTGGCGATCATAATTTATGTAACAAAAAAAAAACTTTCTTTAAATTAATATATCTTTCTCAATTCGGGAGATATCCCTCTTTTATAAATTATATTTGTTAATAGCATTAATTTCGGTATTAAATTTTTAACATTTGTTAATAATCCAGTTTAAAAATAATTATGACAATAATAAAATCACGTATTGCATTATTTTTGATTGTTTTTAATATGAATCAGATGATTATTATTGTGCTACATAACTATTGTATAAAAGGTAAATTTTTTTGATTATGTGATATGTCTCAATTACTTAATAACAGAGTAAGCATCACACAACTCCTAATAAAAGAGCCCAAATTCTTAATACACAACAAGAGAAGTAGCAAAGGCTCAAAAATTGCACCTTTCACAGTTTCTTGTATTAAAAAAAGGTGGCTTGAAAACCATACTCTTGAAGACTTGATAAGAACAGGTTCACCTACTATAAATGAACTAACATAAAGGTGGATTATTAACCTTATTACTTCTCAAAAGTGTTCATCAACTGTTGAAGTATGAAACTGATTACAAGAACAAGAAAATCTTGACTTTACAATACCTATTATTTGTCAAGTACTTTAAAATAATAAATAATGGATTAGTATCAAAAATTAAAAAAAAAATGCTATACCTTAGTAAAAAACATAAAAAATATTGATATAATTTTGCAAAAAAATATATGAAAATTGGACTGTTAAGGATTAGTTAAAGTTAAAGATGGTACAGCAATTGATTTCAAATTTACAAAATGTTGCAACATAAGCTAAAATTAGTTGCAACATATGTTGCAACATTATAAGTTGCAACATATATAGGTTAAAACTAATTGCAACGTAAGTTGCAACATTAAAAGTTGCAATATATTAATTACAGTTCCCATCTTTAGTTAAAGTTAATATAATCAAACAAATCAAAATTCAAGATTTTTAGTTCTGATAGGAAGAAGTATTACTGGAAGCATCCTGAAAAACTAATAAAAGACTATTATATTAAACTTACAATAAAATTTGGAGGTAAGTCAATTATGATATAGTAATATTTTACATTTCACAATATTGGTGGTTATTGTAAAATTAATGGCATAATGAGTATTGAATTATATCAATAAATTCTTTATGAGAATTTAATAAACACTATTGAAGTACATGATCTTAATGTTAAAAATATTATTTTTCAACATAATGGGAATTTAAAGTATATAGCAAATTCAATAAAACAGTAGCTTAAGAGAAATAAGATAACAGTCTTAGATTAGCCACCTTAATCTCTGGATCTAAATCCTATTAAACATTATAAAACAAGATTGATCATCATCTTAGACATCTTCCTAAACAAATTTTAACTTATGAAATAAGATACAACAGGTCTGGAAGAAATTGATTATGAAACTGTACTAACCTAATTTAATCTATACTAGAAAGGATTCATAAAGTTATTAAGGCTTAGAGTGGATTAATGTTGCTATCCGAAACTAATAAGTTTTAAAACTAACGAAACTCAAAACTATTAAAACTAGTTTTGAAAATT
>CAMKVN010002825.1:0-12203 GCA_946474995.1 Funneliformis geosporum
CGATCATATGCTTTAGACATATCTTGTAATAAGATGCAAAGGTCCTTCTTATTATGAGTAGCATCATATTTGATATTATCGATGATATATAATGGTTCGAATGTAGATTTGAACAGAAGACCAGCGAAGTTCAATCCTTTTAAAATATTATGTTGTACCAAAATCTTTGAGAGTCGTTGATTAATAAGTTTGACAAGTGCTTTATAAGGGCACTCAAGTAATGTTATAGGACTAGTGTTATTCAAGTCATACTCCTACGATTTGGGTTTAGGAATCGGGTAAATGAACGCATGATTCTAATGATAAGATACTGATGAAAGGACTAAACATCCACGTATGATATACCAGAGCAGCTTTTTTGTAATTGGGCCGAGGTGTTTAAGCATCTCGTTATATACTTTGGATGGATCTAGAGCTTTGCCATTTGGAAGATGATCAATCAAGTCATACCATTCTTCAGCTGAAGGAGGGTCCATTAAGTTATTATAAATTGTTGCGTCAACGTTCTCTAATGGTTGATAATGGGGATGCCAATCATCATCCAAGGGGACATTTTCATGAAAAGTGCCTGCCGCTATTTGAAAATGTCTAGCAACTTCATTTTTAATGGTTTGTTCATTTGTCAATAGATCACGTGATGAAGAAATATTGTCAAAGCAGCGATCGATAATAATAGTTCTTTTGTGTCGATTCAAAAGAGAGTTAGTCATATTAGCAGGAGAAAGTTGATAATTCTCCAATCTTCTTTCAATTGCATCTTGAATTGATTTGAGTTTAAATTCTTGTTCATGTAGCTTAAATTCCAACAAGAGGCGGCAAAGCAAAAGATCAATCTGTGGACGTAATGATTGGGTAATGAGAACCGTTGGAACAGGGGGTAGATGGACATATGGTATGTTGAAATCATTTAAAAGTGTGTAAAATTCTTCGATTGATGATGACCATTTATGGGAAACTATTAAATTAGTCAAATTATCCCTAACCAATTTTTTAAATTTATACAAAAATTTCATCTTCTTATATAATTTCGATAGTAGTGGAGTTCTTTTCATTGAATGTTGTCCTTTAGATTGATGTGAAGGAATTTTAGAATCAGCTGCTTTTAAAATGTATTCTTGTAGGAGATTCCAGTATCGATTCAGTTTAATCTGGTTGAAAGAGGATTTGTTGGTAAGACTTCGCAAGTAGCATCCATTGGCTAAAGCATCTACTTTATTGCTGAAAGAATCCCATTTGTCACTATTCATTTTATCATAATCATAAATCTTTTTTGAAGGGATATTCTTTTTCTTGTTTCTGATATCCAAGAAATTTTCAACACTAAAGGTAACTAGCGAATGGTCAGACAAATAAGGGTTAATATCTAAGATTTCGCAGCTCGTGAAATGGGAAACAACTTCAGCTGAAGACCAAATGTAATCAATTCGTGACTTCGACATAGGACTTTGATGAGTAGGATAATTACTTCGAGATTGATCATATTTAACTGAGAACATGTCAAATAGATGCAAATTGTTGAGTCGAGAGAAGAAATTTTTATCATGTGAATGTAATTTAGGATTATTCATATCTATATTAAAGTCTCTAAGGAGTACCAGATGATAATTATTCGAAATCGCTTCTCTAATGAATCTAATAAGCTCAGTCTGAATGGGTTTCCTACGAGTGAGGTTTTCAGGTGAAAAGTAGCAGTTAATAACTCTTAGTTTTTGTTTGTTGTTGAATTGCAAATCGACAATAATGATACAGTTGTATTTGGATTCGTGATGAAATATATGATTTGCCAAATAAGGGCGAACCAATAAACCAACACCGAAACCAGTTTTTTGACTGTGTGAATCTGAAGGCAGTCTGAAGAAGCCTGTATATGTTGATGAGAATACGCTATTAAAGGATCAGATTGAAGATTGAGAAAATTAGTTTCTTGAAGACCAATAATATCTAATTTCAAAGAGGAATAAAATTCAATTAGTGAGTTTTGCTTAGCAGCGTTAGTAAAAGAGCGAACATTTTGTAAAGCGAAAGAAATAAGTGGAGGGAAAGAAGGAAGGTCGTTATTAGTAATAGGGTGTACATCTTGTGTAAAATTATCTGTAGAGACAGTAATCATTGGGAACGGATTTAAAAGGATGGTAATTCCTTGAGATAGTTTCCGACATCACTATCGAAAGCATCTCCAAGTGGAAATAGTGTATTAGCTAAGTCCTTAGAAAGCATATCATTCTATATGAGGATGGACTGAAATGTAGCACATGATTTAACTAAAGTATTAACGGTAGTTGTGAAGGATTTTGTTGAGGTTTCTAAGGCCTTTGATCATCTTTCATTGTTGGATGATAATGGATGCTGATGCATCAACGGAGGGTTCTACTTTCTCAAAATCCATGATCTCAGGGTCTGAGTTTTTAATATCTGCTTCGAGGGGAGTGACAACTTTAATTTGAAGAGAATCTTCAACTGCTTTGACTCTCGTGATGGTGAAGTTTAAATTCTTCATCAATTCACACAAATTCTCGTTGAGAGCAGAAAATTGTTGTCTGACAAAGGATTTAAAGTCATCATCATTATTTGCATGCATTGAGCTTCCTTTCTTAGTACTGTTACTGATATCATTAGGAGAGGTATAAGTATCTGAATATTAGTAAGATGTATTATATAGGTCATCAGGAATATCATCAGACCATGATGATATTGGTAGTTCTGATGCATCATGTTTGTCAAGATTCTTTTGATGTCCAGGAGGGGTCTATCAGCATTTTTTTGTTGTTGATTCATTTTGTTTTTTTCAGGTTCTGATGTCTTTGTCACGTGAGTGAAGGTGATATTTGGGCTTACTGTACCTTTGATGCCTTTCATAGGAGCTTTGTAGTTATGCTACTATGCAGGTTGAAATTGCTGGTATAGTTGTTGCGTATTGCGGTCAGAAGGCGACTTGCGTTTTCTGGGACAATCGATCACTTTATGGTTGGGTGAGAAGCAGATAGCACATAGTTTAGCATTCAACTCTGTCCAAGTCACGTGTTTATTATCGATCATAAGATTATCATTGCTGATCGCAGCTTCAAAATCATCAGCTGATTTGAAATAAAAAAAAGCGTGCTAGAGATTATGGTAATTCGATCTTACTTTGGGAATAACCCAAGATAGGGTATTGACCATGTGTTCTATATCAGTGAGTTGTTTACCGTTAGTGAAATGAGGGAGACCAGCAAGTTTGGCTGAAAATTTCGACCTAGCAAGAATATCCCCATGAGATAAGTCGCACATGTGGAATCTAACCATATCGTTAAGTACAAAAACCCTGTATTTACCTTTTAATGCGTTGAAATCTGTGTCGATGCTATAAGTAATTGTGGCTTGTTGCCAGAGGTTCTTGGTTTCCATAAAATAACAGACGATCTTTTCGAATTTAGAAAAAATCGTCTTGATTCTGTATTCAGTGGCATCAAGGGATATCTCTGTGACCTTGATCCAGTGATGTCCATTTCCTATGTCTCAAGCATTTGCTGTCCCAGCTATATGTTCTAACTATATGTCCTAACTATGTTCCATATAAGTCCCAAATGTCCCATCTGTCCCATCAATGTCCCATCAGTGTCCCATCAGTGTCCTAACTATGTCCCATGACAACACTGCCTTGATCGATTGCTTTAGGATATATGGATGTTGTGTTATAATCTCCAGGGGTATGAACGTGCGATTTTCCATACCAGGTAAATTAACTGTATATGCATGATCTCAGTGATCTATGTTACAGAAGGAGATTTTGACAATACATTCTGATTGGTTCATAGGGTTCCTTGTAGCTACTACGTCAGTGAATGAATCATAGGTGTCGAAGAGCAGATCGACAACAAAGGAAACTTTTTGTTGAGGTGACTTCCCAGGAATATCGTTGAGTAGGAAAGACGCATGAAAAGCAGCCTTTGGTCAGTTAAAAGCTTGTGGTGACTTGTTATCGTTATCAAGAATATTAATTACAGTTCCTATCTTTAATCTTATTACAAGATATGTCTAAAGCATATGATCGTGACAACATTTTTATGTTTATCAGAGCTTTAGAAAGACTTCACATCCCATTCAACTTTCTTAGATTTATTTTAAAAATCTTTGGTAACCGTCATAATCAAGTATTTATCTCGTTCAGCAATACTGACTCATGCCAGGTCATGTCAGATATCGACCAAGGAGAAATTATATCACTGCTTCTGTGATGCATATATTATGATCCTCTTTTGTGTAGAATTCAAACTCTTCACACGGTTACTCGCTATCACACACTTGGAAACCAAATATTCTGCTCAACAATACCGAATCAACCACTGTAAAAGTGTCTACACTTGCCTATATGGATGACACACTGTGGATCGCTAGATCCTGTGAGGATCTTGCCAACATAATTGAAATAGCAGAAGATTTTTACAAACTGAACAACATCAAAGTCAACTGGGAAAAGTCAGTTCTCTTGACCAATAAAGCTAAAGATAGATAACCTTTTACGTGTATTATGAACGGTTGTCTTATTAACATCGATCCACTGCCACTCAATGAATCAACTAGATATCTAGGTGTCTGGATCTCATTAGGATGCAATAAAACCTTTACCATTAGAATGCTCAAGAACGATATCAAAAACGCTACCACTGTCATGTTCAAAAAGAAACTGACTGACAAACAAATGGTGTATATCTTCAATACTGTACTCACCCCAAGGTTCAAATATCGTGTCCAATTGACAGCTTTGACTGTTATGCAATGTGATTCGATTGACTCCTCATACCGTGCTTTTATGAAAAAGAAGTTGCATTTTTCACGTGATTCACCGTCTTCTGTGTTTCACTCAAGTCAGTTTTATGGTCCTATTAGACTCTATCATAGATTACTTGCAGCACAGAGTGAGGCATTACTCTTTTCGCTCAATGATAGTAATCTCCTGGGAATCACTACACGTTTACGTATCAAACAGTTACAACAAAAAGAATGGCTTCATATATCACCACTCTTCAATTGGCTATATTTTCGCTACCTAAATTCGAACGACTAGATAGCGAACTTACTGTGTAATTGGAAAAACAATCGGATCTTTGCCCAACTGCCTGATGCCAACCTAGGTCTTATCAAAGGCGGAAATACCCCTATATCTTCGTTGATTCCTGACAATTTTAGATCCCTTGTCATGCATCTTAGAAAATACTCGCTTTTATTCGTTGAACAGTTAGTATTCTCAAAAGGCGACATTATGTTAACATTTAGTGATTTTAATATGCAATAAGGTCTGCCTTTGACTGGGCATATACCTCGTTGGTTTAGAATGCTCCAGAATAAACTATTACGTAATGACGAGTCTAAAGCTACTCGCATTTCCTATCCTTACCAGAATAACTGTAATTATGATTTTTCACCACCAAATAAGATTGCTGGCTGTACAACTTTTATTTTAGGTTGGAACTATGGTCATAATACACCTTTTGTTAGTAAACTACTCAAAACTGAAGAACATTATGCACATATTCTTCATATGCTACCCACTAATGGAGCTGATTATAGAACCTCACTTTCAGACTGCACTTGTTGCTCAATGTATGACAACTAGGCCTTTGTTCCAACTCGCAATACATATAAAGATCCAAAATGTTTTTTTATTGTACCAATTAACCTTTATTTTAAGATTCCGATAAATCATAATACGCATACTTCAACATATGGTTGCTCTTAGTCAATTAACCTTCTGAATGAGTTAGCGTCTTCATTTATTAAACTTCGTAGCAAACTACAGCCTCTGATACCTGCATTGGATTTCATTTCTCCCCTTCTTTCTACTTTTATAGAAAAATTTACTCCTTTGTCACATTCTCATTTACTATTAACATTTCGATCCCAATTTAGCTCCTGCACTTCTTTGGAATTCTACACAGATGGTTCTTTAAAAGAGCTTGGCTTCTCTTCAGTTAGAATGGGGTTGGCTTGGCTTCAAACAGCACCCTCTGCTCCAATGATTTCTTATTCAATAACTTTTATAGCGTCCTCTCCTTCTTCTTCAGCTGCTGAATTAGCTGCCATTTTCACAGCAATCTTGGTTGCGCCCGTAAAATGTCACATAAAGATTTTTACAGATTCAAGCGCTGTAATCTCTCAATTTTTCAAATACAAACTACTGTCAACGATTTCACCATCTTAACGTCCCTTCCTTAAAATTGTCAATGTTCACATTTGGCAATGTATCTTTCAAATTATTGACAACTCGACTCTAACAGTATCTATGGCTAAGGTCAAAGCACATTCAGGTGACCTCTATAATGAAAAAGTTGACCAGCTAGCAAAGGATTCTTTGGATTCCCCAGTGCTCTACCTTAATATTAATGATCAGTCTCACACAACTCTCTACTACAACAAATTGGCTATTACCTCTCCAATTAGACAATTTATTAAGAACATCAACAGAGCTGAGGTTTTCACTAATTTCTTAAATTTGGAAATTAACTCTAAATACACTCACATGGACATAAATTGAAGTTCTATCATTTTCTGCATATCGGATAATATCGCCTCTGCTGCCACTACTTACGAAGCTTCAGCTTTCAAAAAGAAAAAACTCCAACGGATATTAGAGATGCTTCCTACACTTGAAGTCCTCAAACTACGTCACCCATTTTTATTTGATAGTGCGGAACTATGCTTTAGATGTGATATAGATCTGAAGGATTTTGCTCATGTTTGGACTTGCCCTTTAGTTCTTCACAAAACACAACGACTTATCCAAAACTTCCAATTATTAATCCACTCTATCACACACGACGAACTGCTGCATCCTGATTTCCTTAATTCGAACATTTGGTCTCTTTCAACCTCACCACAATTTTCATTTATCGATTTGATCTAAGGTATCATTCCATCAAGCTTATACAACACGGTTTATCAAACGCTTACCTCCAAAAAAGCTACTGAAGCTGCATTGTCATCCTTCATGCACTTCATTTTTGAACAAACTAATGACATTTGGAAAGAACGTTGCTCACAGTTTAAAGACTTTAAAAAGTCTCGTGAAATCACTGACAGTCTAAAAAGATTCCTCACTGAGAGTTCTGGATATCACTTCTATACAACTAATCAGACGTTTGAAACTTACATGATAATAGATAAAATGGTTTGTTTAGGATCTCATTGGACAAATTTTTGGTGCTGTAGGGTCAAGCCCTTTTCTGTTTCTAATTGCTGGAATGTGACGACATAATTTTGGTTATATTAGATTCTAGAAAAGTGCAGGGTCGGTCTTGATTTAAATAGTTTCATGATTATTTAAATAAAGATTTTCGTTATTTCTGAATATATGTAATTTTAAATTTTTAATATTATTTTTCAATAAAGTTTTAGCGAAACTACCGCACTTAAAAAAAAAAAAAAATAAACAAAAAGGAGGATTAGCACTCCTTACTCAGTGGTATAAGCCGCGAGTCCCTATAAGCTAAAGTTTCATTACACAGTGATAGGCCATGGTTCAGGTATCATGCGATACATAAAACAATATGATTTTCCATAAGGAATTTCTTTGTAACTGAACAAGTGGACGTATATACTAATATGCGTTAGATTCTGGTTGATCAATCCATCAATCAATGTTGAACATGCCTAAATACTGCACAGCGTTAGAACATGAAAAAGCAAATAAAGCCAGGGATCGACAGAAACTTGGTCTTCGCTGATTGGTCTGTAATAAATACAGTCTCCCTTCTCACCCGGTAGGGGCCCTTATTTCCGTACATGGTTGTGTCATAAGAAATGATTACATGTATCAATTAAGAAAGTGATTGACCAGAACTTAGTAGATTAGATCAACGGTGATAATAAACTGCATTGCACACTGCAGTATCATTTAATCGAGTATATCATTGGGTCTGAGGTTAGGTTCGATTCTTAAGATGTTTGTCGATATGGCCTGATCATCACCTTGCTAGTTCACTGTCTGGGCAAATCTTGTGGTAATAATCCCATGAACCCTGCGGCATTAGTCGGATAAGAGTATATCCTAGCAAGATATATGGTGTAATGGATCCCTCAGAAAAATTCCTATAGTGATATGTAGTCCTGGATAGCTGGTAATCGGCAGTAAGGGTCAAATCTTCCTAATGGGCTCAAGCCAGCAACAGTCCATATGGGCGACGGCAATATCTGGGCCAGTTACAACGGTGTAGGTTGCCAATGGCAATGACCGGCAGAGACCTAGGGGTGAGGCCGACAATCTGAGTACTTGGGACCCTCGTCATAACGTCTCATCTGCACACTACGTACTGAAAAAAAAAAAAATAAACAAAAAGAAAAAAAAAGAACTCTTTCTGCTTTTTCACAAAAATGACTAAAAATAATCGAAATAGCAGACAGCAAAATAACAACCAACAAAGAGAGCGCTCAGCATCGCCTCTTCAAAACAATAACAACAAAAAGAGAAACACTACCCAAACTTTAGAAGTTCCTCTGGAACAAAGCACTTCACAAACCGTCACTCCAGTTAATAATATGGAAGTTGACTCACCATCTAACAACAAAGGAAAAGCTCCCGAAAATTTAGAAGATACCCAAGGAATTTCCTCCAACACCTTTCTCAACGTCGATGAAAGTTACGACTTGTCAGAAAATTTCTTAGACCCAAATACACCTTCCGTACAAGCGTTTGATAAACCGAAACCATCATTTTACTCTTTCTTTTCACTTGAAGACTTCCCAGGCATTTTACCACAACAAAAAATTGCTTCGATTATCGCCCTTCTCTTCAACAAATATGACTTATTTACTGGGGCAGTCTCAACAAAACACCCTGTTACACCAACTCAACGTATCATCAAGATCTCATTTCACGACAAAGAACAACGAGATCACGCGTGTTCAGTCTATCTACCAAATCTAGATAAACGCACGTTTCTACCCCTAGATGTAATACCAAATTCTCCATATATTCCGGCGCAGTCGATCAAGGTTACAGAAATTCTCTTAGATGCAACGGAGCACAGAATCAAAACCACCTTCAGCCAGTTTGGAAAAATCGTCAGATTTTATATAGAAACTAAAAACATGTGGCAGCAAGCCACCATTACGTATACGAATAATACAGACTTTAAGAAATTAGAAGCGTGCAATGGTGTATTCGTATTTAATGATATAGTCAGAATACACATGTGTAGCCTAAATGGCAAAGATATCTGTGACAAATCAAAATTTTCAGCAAAACTTGCTGGATTGCCTAGAAATACTAACGCCAAATATCCTATCGATATCGGTCATTTAACTCGTGCTATAGCCTGGATTATCCCAAAAGCCTGATCTAATTATCGCAACTTGCAACACGCCTTTTTCTACTTTGCTTCAAGTGAAGATATGGAAACCGCTATCAGTAATGAAAATCTTACCATTAATGGGAAGCACGTAATGTGAACCTTTACCACAGCTAAACTTTGCGCAATTTGTTCTTCACATAATCATAAGGCCAGTGAATGCTCCAAACGAAGAAGAAGTCCTGTAGACTGAAATATGCAAAATCTATATCAACAGTTCCAACCAGCGCAATTTACAAATTATAAAGCACCACCAAAAAAATTATCAGACGCAGTAAACCCACATATTACATTTGCTCATGTGACTCAAGGGGATAATAACAATACATAGGGAAAAGATAAGGAACAAAAACCATCCAATAATTCAACAAAGAACGCTTCTCATTCAAACTTACAGCAACCAAACAAAACTAATGTCATCCCACCTGTGGAATCATGGTCCGATGATTTCCCTCATAATTTAGAAAGAGAACACTATTTTGATCAGATGAGCTGTCCCACACCTGGTAGTAACATCAAAAATGGTACCTATGCTGGAGGCTCCATGCATGCCAAACATGATGAGTCTTTCAAAGAGTTTGTCAAACAACAGTTCGGCAACTTGGCAGCACAAATGAGCATGCTCGTGAGCACACTTGCCTTCACAGTTAAAAGAGTCGAATCTGTTGAACGTGCATTAAATTTTAAAGTAGTGATACCTGTGGAAGCAGAAGCCCATAATGTTAATTCTGACGATATGATTGAGGACTTAGAGCCTCATATTGACACATCCTCTTCAATTGTCGCTTAACAACGCTAAACCATGAAATCAAAAACTCTCTCTCCCACAAACGTCCAGTCCATTAAAATAGATCGACAAAAACAAAAATTATGCCAGTCACTAGAGCAACTGATTCTAAACAACAAACGCAAAATAATTATCAACGAAACAAAAGAAACATCTCAGCTAACAACTCTGAAGCTTTAAGTTCTTCTTCAAATACAACAGAACCAAACGAAAATAATACTTTAACAACAAAAAAACAAAAAATTTTAACACCTCCCAACGAAGAAACTATCGACCCAAATATCGAAAAAATTATCCTCAACGTTATGTCTAAAAATAACAACGAAACTTTTTCTGAAAAAAATACTAATAATACAGACAACAACGTCTTCTCTCCTGAAGTGTCCTTAGAAATGGATATTGATACCACTTCTAATTTTACTCTTCCTTCACCTATTATTGCAAAACAAACAACAAATGACTTTATACATGCCAATAACAATAAGGATAACATGTTCGTTGATACAGGCTTTGACTATATTCTCCCTATTGATACCAAAGGCAAACAAAAACAAACTTGGTCTGAAGAAATTGAACAAAACGAAGATACACGTGACCAAGAAATCCAGGAGGCTTCGTTTAACATCATTACTACTCCTACGCGATTTTTCATGACAGACAACGCGTCAGACATAAAAGGCAAAACTATATCCGAAAAGCATACGTTCATAAATTCTTTATTCGTACGTTTCAATAGTTACAAAGGATCTACCTACATTTCCAAATTTAGAAAGTTTTCAGTCTATTTTCAATCAATGGAGGAACTTACACATGCTATCACAAAAGTGCAAGAAACACAACATAACCCCATATTTACTATTGCTGACCCTGTAGCAAAAAAGCTCAAACAAGATGCCGAAAATGAAAGGACTCTCAAAGTTTCGGACATTCCCTTGTTTGTCAAATCTGATGTACTACGTAATTTTTTCTCCAGATATGGTGTGATCACCAGATTTTCAATGATTGTCTGTGGCTCCTGGCAAATCGCCTTCATTGTTTTCGAAAATGCTGACATAATCAAAACTTTCTACAATGATCTTTGGTCTATTAAATTTCTTGATACTGCGCTCAGAACTGAACCGACTGATCTTGATCCTATGCAAATCGCTTTGAGACAGCAATTTGAACTAAAACTAACTGGCCTTCCTTTCAACACTGATCAACAACAATTAGGAGATTTCCTCACACACATCAAAGCCAAAACGTGCTTTATTTCACGTGACTAACAATACAGACTCAGACCCTATGCATTTATTAATTTTGCATCACTTGAAGACCTTGATGCTGCGGCAGCGCAGTCTCAGAAATTTAAAGAAAAAACACTATACTGGATGGAATAATCAACCAAACATTGTTACAGCTGTGATGCTCCTGGCCATGAATTCAAAGACTGTATCAACCGCAAACTGGCAAATCCTTACAGACCACTCTATGACCATTTCAAACCAGAGCCTTATCGTCCCCCACGTAACAATACCTATAATAATTTCAAAGGTACTATGCCATATATTAATGCCCTTAAAAACACCCTCCTAAGAATGATGAAAAAATACCTACCACAGTTTCCCCAAATCTTATTGATGTGCTAAAAATTGTTCAGGAAAGACTGGACAATATCGAAAATAAGCTCCTCACAATTAATGATGAAATTGTCTCCATAAAAATGATTCAATTGAACATCAAAAAAATGAAGAAGACATCGGATTTAGACTTAACCATCTTGAATGTATGCATAACATCGAATATGATATCAAACACGCTACTGACCCTAATTATGTATTTCCTTCACATGATGAGTACTTTATGTTCGAAAATACTACGCATGCCCTAACCCAAGAAAACAAGTCACCTATTATTTCTAACGAATCAGCTGTTCCTAATATAAACTCCTCAATCAATCTTCAAAGAATTGGTATTATTGAATCATCCGTTAATGAAATCAAGAGTGAAATGAGAAATTTGATCGCCACTATAGGCCCAATTATTCAAGCGAGTAATATTTCTCAATGAGTATACATCCCCAAACAAAAAATTTTAATGGAACGTCCCATACG
>CAMKVN010002826.1:0-12197 GCA_946474995.1 Funneliformis geosporum
TATAATGAAGAGATTAAAGGAATGAATATCTCTTGAGCAATGCCAAATGTTCTTTATCAATACCCACAATTTTAGGTGTAACCTTTTTCATCATTTCATTATTAATATTTCTAATATTATATTTTTATGATAAGAAATGTAAAGCCAAACTTATCCTATTAATCGTCCCGGGAACACATGTTTTACACAATCCTAATATAATAAGACTCGTATATATTCGTATTCAGGTATAATTAATACCCAATATATTTTATAGGAATATGGAATTTCATTTATACATTATACTTGGGGCGCCGCATAGAAATTTGAATTTGCATATGTCATTATCAGGATATAATTAAAAAAGTCTAATTTTATTTTAATAAAATTCAGCGACTAAATTAATTTGTGACATGTAGGATTGATTTTACACAAAAGTCTTACCAACACAACATCGTATCTTTAACCGATCAAAAATTGTATCATAGCGAAATATTTTGTTGTTTTGAATAAAGTTCACGTGAAATCATGCATCAAATTGTTTGTCTAACCAATCTCATACTTAGGTAGCACAACTAATACAACTAATATTGTATAAATAGCTCCGATTTTCACTCCTTTTTTTTTATTTTATTACTGTTATATGGAATTGAAAGTTTATGCATTCAATAAAGAACAATTTCTTCTAATCTTTGTCTGTCTTTAAAGAAGCTGAATCAAAGCAACGGGTATTACAAACCTTGCTAAATATTAATATTTCGTTGAAATGGTACGTTTGGAAGAAGCAGCTAGTCTAGAATGATTGGTTAGAACGAAATCAGGTATGGACAGCTTGAGCAAAGACACATCTGGTATTTATTAATTTTAGATTTCCCTTCTCGTGATATTAGGTTTAACAATTATGATTTCCGATGAGGATACTTCTTGCAAGTTATATCATTAAATTCATACCATCAGAAAATAAAGAATTTGACTGTAAACATTATAAATTTAGTCATTTAGTAGATTATCCGGTGATGATGGTAGGAGCGGAGTTCGTAAATTTCTGGTGAAAACGCCGAGAATTAATAGCATCGAACAGAATAGTATGGATTTCATATTAATTACTAATTATAATCATATGCAGTCTTTG
Source organism: Funneliformis geosporum (assembly GCA_946474995.1). Classification (NCBI taxonomy): domain Eukaryota; kingdom Fungi; phylum Glomeromycota; class Glomeromycetes; order Glomerales; family Glomeraceae; genus Funneliformis; species Funneliformis geosporum. The sequence continues at coordinate 1,112 of CAMKVN010002826.1, forward strand.
TCCTTCCTTTTCTTTATATTGGAAAGATTTCGCTTAAGATCTGTTCTTTCTAAATATCTATTCATCATTAATCTCGTTAGGCAATATTATTAATTATTATATTATTCTTTTTTAAAACAGATGAAAATATTGGTGCATTTCTTTTGGTGATGGTAGTACTGTGGATTTGAATGTTGCAAGATCTTTATACTTAATTACGGGTATTCAATCAGGTATGCTTTTTAACATTTTATATTAATATAATCTCTGACGAAATTTATGTGAACATGAAGATGCCGCGTATCGTTTAGGTCATTTCCTTGGTTTGCAAATTGATGTTGACTATGATGGAGAAAAAGTTCATCTTATAAAGTTTAATAGCTTTTAATTTCTATTTAGAAAAAGTTTAAGAAAATTAGTCGTTGATGTTGACGCTATTATTCTTAGCGATTCTTAATGAGGATTGCGCTATACTTGAAACGTTCTTATGAAAATTGGACAATGCGTTGGTGCGGCTAATTCGATCGTAATTTTTTTTATCATTTTATGAAACCAATTTTGTTAAACATATTTTAAAGAATCTTATGTTCTTGCGCAATCAATGGAATTATTTTTGATATCATGGATTTTTTTAGGATCAACACTTGAAAGCTATGGCATTCCGGTTACATCACCAAATATACTAATATCTGTGAGAGAATGGTAATATTTAATAAGATTTAATCATGGAAGAATTTATCAACTTATGCTAAAAGATAATTTCATTTAATGTCATAGGGATTTGTATAGAGACAACAAAATGGATCTACCGGATATCAAGACATGAATAACAGTCAAATCATAAATTATGCATCCAGGTTGATGGTTCTTTACAAGAGAGCCATATGTAATTTTATTTCTTGATATCTTTTCCTTACGTATGAATATTTGGATATTGTTAATATTATAATTTATAACAGTTATTATGGTCAAATGGGAGATTAGTTTTATTTTCAAATAAATTTTTAAAATATTAACTGATTAAATTTGAGAAAAGGTTCATTGAGAGCAAATTAAAATTAAAATATAGAGACGTGGATTAAAAATTCGATTCCTTTACAATAACATTTTGGATTTTTTCCATCTATGATTCGGAATATTGAATCTATGATTTACTAAATATTTAAAAATCAGTGAAACGGGTGTTAGGAAGTTACACGGAACATGGAAGTATCCTGCATACACTTTGGACAATAAATATTATAATTTCAAAGAAATAAGAATGAAACTTGCTATTCCCATATAAAATATATTAATATCATCGCAGCAGTTATCCACTATATTTGACATCAGCAACTAGAAATTCACGTGATTTAATTTAAATAAAAAATTATATAGAGAAAATAACTAGGGGCATTAAGAATTTTTCTTCATTTATTAATTTTACGCAATCGAAAATTTTATGAGATATTCTGTTTAATTAGCTTTCACTTAATGATCGTAGACAAGTAAAAATACAAATTTTACTTGGGCGCAGGTTATAATTTGTACTACACGAGAAATTTAAACTTATTTTTTTGTTTTATATTACACTACTTTAATTAGAAAGAATTAAACAATGAGCGAAACTATTGACCTTACCTCTGGAAGTGAAACTACTCGAAAACAAAAACTTTTACGTAGTAAATCTTTTACAAATGAATTTTTTGAAGAAAATGATCTTCCATTGATATATAAAAGTGCTAAAACTCATCGAGAAGTAAAATGTCTTACTGTCCGCAAGTATTTTTGAAATTAGTTAAATATTTATATAATAAATTTTAAAAACACCCGGTAGAATATTTCGAAATTCGTTTCTCGGCATTACTATTATCCGTAAAACTAGGCTTAAAGTATAGTCGGGTCGGGTTCGGGTTATGTAAATGCCGACCCAAATATTTATATCAGTTCATTTACACTCTCGGAGTTTCTCTTAAACCAGACTTGACCTTACCCTTCGGAGTGCTAGTTATACATTATAATTGTGATTAAAAAATCTGGCGCAATGTTTTTAACTTAACGTTAATTACAATGTAATATAACTCATTCCGAATTTATGGTATAAAGTTACCATAGGATTCGATTTGATATTGATTGGCAGTTAAATGAATAAACAATCTTTTATTATATAAATATAAATACATGCTATACATGTTATACAGCAAGAAAATTTTAGTATCCTAGATCTTTTAGTTTCAACGGAATCAAAAATATATTTAAAATTTATAAATATAAAAAAAATGATTTACATTAAATTATGAAAAGCTTGTTGAAATTGAGATTGAGGATTATTTGTATTAATGTTTGGGGAAGAATTATTTAAATAACTTTGCTCTTCTTGTACATTTATATTTTCAATCGGAATGACGATAATTCTGAAACCAGGAATTTCAAATCTGAAAATTCCAGAATTTGATTGGGGTGGTAGATTGGTAGCCATGACGTTCAAAGAGATATTATTAGTGGACATGGACATCGGGGGATTTTGTTCTTCGCCAGAATTAGCATGACCAATATAACGTGAGCCATATGACGGAGGGATTAATTGAATTGAAGAATTAGAGCCGGCCATTTGTTGTTGATGATGCGAGACCGCACTCCCGTAAAACATCGAATTATCGTTCATCGTGGGAAGGCTATTGTTGTAGCCGTCATTAATGTTTGCAGTAGGTTCCCCTTGGAAATTAGTTTCCGGAATCAAATTACCAAAATAATTATTTTCATTAAAATTAAAATGATCAGTTTGTAAAGGATTATTACTATTTGCCATTTGATTGTGTAATGAATTTGCGAATTACAAATGTTAATAATTAATAATTGAAAAATATATTTTTCTTCCTTTGATGAGGATTTTCGGAGCACTTTTATAAAGAAATTTTTTTTATCGAATTCGCTTTTAGTCAATACACTTGCATATATTTAAGGCTTAACTCCTTAATAACTACAACATAAATAACACAATTTAATGTATTTTGAGTAACATAATATTGCGCCCACAAGGTTCAGAAATTGAAATGAAAGCAAGCGAATATGCATTTTCGAAATTTTTTTTTTTGTACAGTACATTTATCTATGATTTATATGATTTATATACAATAAGATGGGAGATTGGAATTGATTGACTACTGTAACTTACTGTGTTTAATAAAGAAAATATTGCATCGATTGTGATAATTTGAGTGGAAAATAAAATCATTTGATATGTATTAAATATTGACTTCGGTATTTTTTAACACGTAAGTATCGATCTAAACGAATTTTTTGCTAGATAATTTAATTGTTTTTATAAAGTACGATTTGATGAGTATCTTAATACTTAAATACCTGTTTAAAGTTTTGCATTAAAAAAAGTTTTCAGCCCATCCTCCAACACCAACACTTTTTAAAAATAAGGATTTCCAATTTAAAAATTACCAAAGAAAAAATAAATATATATAATATACTTTATACCATGAATGGTAAATCTATTTGAATGTATAATAATAGTAATCCTTTGAATGAAGATTAGCTTAAACTTAAATAGTTACTCATTACTCAGAGCTGACTCAGTTCAAGTTTAGTGTAACTTCAAATTGGCGTAAAATGCATAACTCCGTCATATGTATCATTGTTTCACCTGAAAAATCACCGCAGTAAAACAGTGGCGTGATTATAAAGAGGTTTTACCTGTTGTAGTGATATGAAAATGTATCCCATATGACTAATCCATATGTGGCAATTTTCATCAACTTAATTATATAACACAAGAAAGTTTGTATACTGTGATAATATCAAAAGCGGTAACACAAGAAATTTTTCACTGCGGTTCAAAGATTTCAAAACGAACAAACATTTCACTTTTTTCGCATGGTATAAATAAATAAATTAAAATTTTCATCCAAAAAGTCATAAACAATTTGCTTACCTTAATTCCAAGATAAGAAAACTGCTAAATTTTCATCCAAAAAGTCACCAATGATTTGCTTACCTTAATTCCAAGATGAAATTTTTTTTTTATTTAGAAAAAATTTTAAGAAATTTTTATTTATATTGACATTTCAAAATATAAAATCAAAAAAAATTTTTTATTTATTTGTCAGATTTATGTGTAAAAAAATAACAAACAAACAAATGTATTTAAATTTTCCGGAGTTTCAAATTCGTACTCTATAACTAATCTTAAGATTCCGCGGTGAATGATATTTCTCTATGTAACATGACGTGCAGGGAATCTTTTTTTTTAATTTATGTCTAAATACGCAAAATAGTTTATTAAGAAAAGATGGTCTTTCAGTTCTTCGGTCCTATTCGGTCCGAAAGGTGACAATGATTGCGCCTTGAAATTTGTCATTGCAAAACAGTTAAAAAATGCAAAAAAAACGTTTCTGTTCAACAAGAAAACGATCATATAAAACATATTCCACCAATCGAAAAAAATCTCCTGTCGCCAATTTTAATTTATTAAATACATCTGTTCTGTCTGTTCTGTGTGATCGACAAGGATTAAACCAAAATGGATAATAGTGAAAAATACTAATACATCAAAAATATCAGTCATAAAAATAACGCCATCGGATATAATGATTATACCCTGTCATTTATAATACAGAGATAAATACATTTTGAGAACAATGATATTTATCTTATTTGGGAAGAAAACCTTAAAATTTATTTTTTGGAATTTTATTGAACGTTAATAGAATTTCTAAAAAATCAATAATAAAAGATGACAGTTTAAAGAGTTCATTATTGGAACTGATTACATCATCGAGACTATAATCATCGTACAGAAAATGAAAATTACGATGATAATGATGACAATGGTATTTAATTAACACTTCAGATACATTGCGGTATTCTAATCAACATAAATTTTAATTGATATGTAATAATATACTGTATGTTCGTTAATCTTTTGTCAATTTTGTTTCCTTGTTTCCTTGATTAAAATTGGTCGATCATCAAATAATTTCGTATAACCAGGAAATTTGGCGTTATTAACCATGTGACAAATAAGGCGTGACAAATATGATTTTATTCCGAAAAAAAACCGAATACTTAATAAAAATGGAAAAGTGGAGGGTGTAACATGGGATGACAAATATCGTTAAATCACGTGGAGTGAAAAATCTTGTGGTAAGATACACAACACACAAAAAGCACGTGATAAATGATTAGCCGATCACTACCTACCATATAACAAATTACACTTGTTTTTTGTGTCAAATATGTTTGAATTATAATAAATTATTTTTAAACACTGTTAATGATTTGAGTAAATAAATAAGAAATACAAAAAAAAAGAAAAAGCTAACAAGATTTATAATGAGTTACAACTGTTTGAATTAAGTGAAGCTAATAGAATTTATTTATATGAAATAGATTTTTCTCAAAATTTAAATATAGTTTATGTTCAACATGTCATAACTTGATGATAAGGTTAAAAAAAATCTCAAAAACAAAGACCATTTCAACTAATCTACTAAAAACTTACAAATCTAATACCAAATCAAATTAAGAATCAAGGTTAAATAGTTCTAATCATTCAACTGAAAATTCTAGAGAAAAAAATAATAATGATGACAATAATGTTGATGAAAATGATAATGATGATGAGAACAATAATGATGATAAAGTAGATAAAATAAAAGAAATAATAAGTAGAATTATAAACTTATTGAAAGAATAAGCTGATAAAAGAAAGATTTTTAATGGATCTGATATAAAGATAAAATTTTTTAATTTATATATTATTTTGCATATTATATTTATTAAAATATAATAAATACATTCTGATTAATATTTAGATAAAATTGATAAAGGAATAATTAGGAAGATTAACAAAGCCTATATTTCTAAAAAATAAAAATAAAATTATAATTAATTAAAATTATTTATAAATATTATTATGAACTTTATGCAAATATTATCATAAAATATTATGTAAAATGAAATTTACAATTGATGCAGCCCAAGCACTCATTAGTTTGATAAATAGTTTTTCATTTTATTACATTATTTGTACTCTTTCTCTTAATTACTAATTTTAAATGAGATTTTTATGTATTCATCTATAGATTCTTTAATTTAGATTCATCTTCAACTCCTTATTTTATATTGCCTTTTATTTCAATATCCATAATTTTATCTTCCTTTTCATTATTCATTAGATTTTCATTTTATTACTCTTATAATAGTTGGAATACTAATTTTTAATAATTCAGATTTTTTTTAAGAAAACCTATTATAATATAAATATACTTACTACACTACATTTCAAATATTATTATTTTTCATGAGTCAAAGAATAAATTTTACAATAGTAACTCAACCGTGATTCCTTTATGTGTTTTTTTGTGATTTTCTGTGATTCCTTGAAAAAATGTTGTGATTTCAAAATTTTAAGTTACTGTAAATATACTGTATATTGATTTTTTAATAAAACTTCTTATAAATAACATATATTATAAATAAAGTTTATATTTATTTAAATATAAAAAAAATTTATGGTAGCTTAGTTAAAAATTAAAGTTTTTATTATATAAAGTTAAACAAATAAGTATGATTAACTTAAAAATTGATCATTATCATATAATCAATATCAATTTCAATAATTTTAAAAATACTAATAATTAATTTAAGCTACTAATAATGTAACATATAAGTAATTATTTCAAAAAGCTAAAAATAAACAATAAAATTTTTTGTTTTATATAATGATATAATTTACAATATGATAAATAAATACTTATTTGATTAACTTGATAATTGTAAAGTTTAAACTATATATTTATCAATCAATTTAATTTAATAATTATAAAGTTCAACAATTATTTTTTTTTTATTAACACTTTAGATATTTTAATTATTAAACTAATGATTTTTTAATTCTATATTAACTAAAAAAGAATTTATCACAATAATTATAAGATTATATTTAAAGATAATAGCCTTTATAAATATATTGTAACATATCATTGTTATAACATATGTTGCAACATAGTTGCAACATTTGAAAAAATTTATTTATTTGTTGTAATATGTATTAATTTGTTGATTGGTTGCAACATTTATTTGATTAGAAAAATATCATTCTATTCAAATGATTTAAGCATCGTTTGATAGAACAATCATAAATATCATTTTAATTGAATGATTTAAGTATTATTTGATAGAATAATCAAAATATTATTCTATCAAATGATTTAAGTATTGTTTAATCAAATGATAAATGAATGATTTGATTGGAATAATCCAAAATGTCATTTCATCAAATGATAAATAAATCGTTTAATTGAAATAATCCAAAATATCATTTTATTGAATAATAAATGAATTATTTAATTGGAATGATTCAAAATATCATTCCATCAAATGATAAATGAATCGTTCGATCAGAATGATCTAAAATGTTATTCTATCGAATGATAAATAAATTGTTCAATTAGAACGATCAAACATCATTCTATTGAACGATAAATGAATTGTTTAATTGGAATGATCCAAAATATCATTCTATCAAATGATAAAATAAATTGTTCAATTAGAACAATCCAAAATATCATTTCATTGAATAATAAATGTTTCATTTGATTGAAACGATCCAAATATCATTTCATCGAACGATAAATGAATTGTTCAATTGGAATAATTCAAAATGTTATTCTATCAAATGATAAATGAATTGTTTAATTTAGTAATACCTGACTAAACTCTTTTTGAAAAATTGTAATTTCGTCAAAAGTTTCGTCTCTTTAATATTTTTATATGAATAAATATAAAATTATTATATTTTTTAATGTATTTTAATTCAAGGAATTTAGATCAAGTTAAATATAATTTCAGCAATTAAGTAAAATAATTTTGTCATTAATAAAAAACTAGTTTCGTCATTTTAGTTTCATCAATTTCGTCATATTAAAAAGGTAATTTTATCAGGTATCATTAGTTTAATTAAAACAATTTAAAATATCATACCATCAAATAATAAATGCATTATTTGATAGAATAATCCAAAATATCATTTCATTAAATGATTTAAGCATCATTTGATGAAACAATCATAAATATCATTCCATTGAATGGTAAACGAATCATTCAATTAGAATGACCAAAATATTATTCTACCAAATGATAAACAAATTATTTGATTGAATCATTTGATTAGAATGATCTCATTAACTAAATCACAATTAAATGCATAAACTTTAATTACAAATCAAATAATCAAATGTATTATAACAAATTTAATCATAGTTGATCATAGAATTAGTCACAAATTAACTAGCCAAAATAATCAAACTAGATAAATAAAAGCCAAATAGCTAAATAATCAAAAAACAAAATAGTTAACTAAAATAGGAAATATAATCATAATAATTAATTAGCCAAAATAATCAAACTAGATAATAAAAGCCAGCTAAATAATCAAAAAAGCAAAATAGTTATACTAAAACAGAAAATATAATTATAATAAATAAAATATCTAAAATAATCAAATTAGATAAAATAAAAATAAATAAATAATTAAATAATTAAATATCCAAATATTCAAACTATTAAAATAAATAAAATAATTAAATATTAAGTAAATAAAAAATATATATATATAAATAATTAAAAGAGTCAAAATAATCAAACTAAATAAAATAAATAGCCGAATAGTTAAATAGTCAAATAAACAAAATAGTTAACTAAAAAGGAAATATAATCATAATTATTAAAATAGCTAAAATAATCAAACCAGATAATAATTAAATAATTAAATAACCAAATAATTTAAACAGTTAAAATAAATAAAATAGTTAAATAAATAAAAAAAATATATATTATAATTAAAATAACTAAAATAAACAAACTAGATAAAATTAAAATAATTATAATAAGGAATAATAATTAAATTTTATTAAAATTGTTTAAAATTATCAAAATCTAATTTAATAATAAAAAATAATAAAAAAATTATGATACTTAATTTTAAAAAAAGCAAATTTATAAAAATTATTAAATTTAACTAAGAAATAAAATGTAACAAAATAAAATTATTGGTTTTTATATCCCAGTCAAATCAATATAAAGAGAGATTTAGAAATTTTTTTATAATTTATTTTATAAATAACCAATAAAATTATTTTATGTTTAATATGTGATTAAAAAATTAAATTTCTGATAATCATTATAAAATTTATTATTTATTTGCTATATAATGATATTTAATATTATATTAAAATTCAGTATATAATAATAATTGTAAAAATAAATTTAAATAAATAACTAATAAATTAAAGTTATAAAAGTATATATACTCTTAATCAAATATAAATTAATCTATATTAAACATTATGTAGAAGTAAGAATAAAAATAACTCTAATAGTTCAATTTCAGTTTTGCAAGTTAAACTGAACCAATTGAATCAATTCTAAAAAAATAAAATTATTTAAAATCAAATAAAATTTTATTAATTTAAATTTGATAAAATTAAATAAAATTATGATATAAAATATTATTTAATAATTATTTTATTACAGTTAAAACTTCTATAATGAATCTTTATTTTTAAAGGTCACAATTCTTTATAATTAGAAAATTTGATAATATCTTACTAATATTTAAATAATTTATTTGCTATATAATGATACTGAATATCATATTCAATTTGATATATAATAATATAAAACAAATAAATTTAAATATATAATGAATTAAAGTTACAAAAGTATGCTTGTTCTTAACCAGATATAAATTAACCTATAACTGTTATTATATAGATTAATAAAAATTTGTTAAAAAACTGAAATTAAAATGAAAAGGGATAAGCAAAAATAGATAAAGGAAAGAATAATGGTTGAAGATGTAAAGAGTTATAAATATTAGAAAAAAAAAATGATAATAGTTGAAAAGGAAAGTAAGAAAAGGATTATTAAAAGTTAATTTAGGTTTAGGTTTAGTTTGGATTTTAGGTAATGTAAAATGATTTAGTGATTGAAAGAAGTTATGAGAAGAAGAAGTTAAGGATTCTAAAAAATGTAAATATAAATTTAGGTTATATAATATTAATATTAAACTAATAAATTTCTTATGATAAACTCTGGCAATCAATTATACATACTTTCTTTCTTATATATGAGATGTTAAAAAATATAAATATTTGAATTTTTATAATAATTTTCTTCAATTAATATCAATTAAAAAGTTTTATTATATTAAGTATATTTTTCAAAATGAGGTTTTAAATTATTTCCTAAATACTTCTTAATATAGGTCTACCTTTCTTTTGAGTACCCTTGGTATATATTTGAAATAACTAAAGAATTAAAATTATTAATATATTATTGTAATTAATATAAATATTATTATTCTTTCGTTTACTAGTATTTTATTTACTTTATAATATCTGATCATTCCTTCAAACTTATCTTTTGCCTATAATCTATTAAAGCTATTGTATATCTGCATCACAATCTCATTCCAAAAAGGTAACTTAAATTTGCCAAACCTTTCTAGTAATTATTATTTTTTTCTCATCTTAACTTAATCAAATATTGCATCTCTTTATCAGACATTCAATTATATAAGGTATTTTTGGAATTTGTTATTTAATAAGAATAAATTTAAAAATTTTTAATGTATAAAATTGAAATTAAATAATTAAAAAAACTAATTTTGTTAAAAAAAGTCTCATTTATTATACATGATATAGAATCTTTAATTCATTATATATAATAGTATATTATTATAAAAATTCATAATATTCATTTATTATATTTAATAAAATTTGAAATCAATCATATAATTTACAATAATAAAAAATTTTGAAATATAGAAATTCTTTATAAAGAGATTCAATTATATACTATAAATGTATAGTATAAAGCTTTTAATATATGAAATTTTTGTAATTGGATTATAAATCTATAAATATAACAAGTAAAATTTTTTGTTTCTAAAAATAAAAATCTGGAAGCTGGATTACACTTAGTCAATTTTAAATATGAAAACCAATAATATTTTATTACAGCTAATTAGTGATACGTGACTAAACTCTTTTTTGAAAAATTGTAATTTCGTTAAAAGTTTCGTCTCTTTAATATTTTTATATGAATAAATATA
>CAMKVN010002827.1:0-12196 GCA_946474995.1 Funneliformis geosporum
ATTTTGATATAGAATCATTAATTACGTATACAAACCTTATAAAAAACGTATCATTTTCTTATTTCGATTTCTTATAGAATAGGATCTGCTGTGAATAAATGAGTTAGAAAAAACAGTTAGATAGTTCATATTATTATCAACAATAGGTGAATTAGGCAACAGGAAGAGTATAGAACTGTTATATGATTTACTACGCTTTTTTTTGTTTGTTAGTCCAGAGCAAAATGAAGGACTATATATGGTCTAGACTGCATAATACAGAAATGTCCTGATGTCTGCCCGCTCAAAATATGAGTCAATTCTGATTGGTTTGTGTAATAATAATTAAGCATTTCTGCATTTAGTATTACTGCACTATTTGTGTATACGTATTTAGATTACTTAATGTATAAAAAAAAAATTAAAAATAAAAATAAGAAATAAATTTATTGTTTTTGTTATTATTTACACGATGTTCTCATCTGTGTGAGGTATCATTCTAAGCAGACGCGCTTCTTCTACTTTACGTTCTTGTAATCTTTTACCTTGCTGAAGCCTGTCAAAAGAGAACTGCTTAAAGATTATATCGCTAAGTGAACGAATTCGAGACATCACAACAAACGAAAGTTTAGCCATGAATTCTTTATTTCCAATATCGATTCTAGCCTTTGGTATTGTGAGTTCCTGACTCTTGTGAACTGTGATAGCCCACGCGCTCACGCGAGACATATAGGAATTTGCAACCTAGAATACGATATCCCGCTCTTATTTTTCCAGTTTCTTTTTATTGCCACAATGGGAACCACTTTGTCTCCTTTTGACATCATAATAGTACTTCCTTCGTATGTGTCAAATTTATGAAAACAGCTGATGAAAGCGAAGGTGGTCCCTGTTTCTCGTACATAATATCTTTTATTGTTCCCATTGCTCTATTTACTAACCCGGCTTCAGTCTATAAATTTGCTATTAGCATTATACGTGTCCCTTTTGCCAGTAGCAATTCAGCTTCTAGTCCTTTCGCCACTTCTGAATTGGCTCTTTTGGCTTCTTTTCCGCCTGTATGTAACGCATTAATTTTGGCTACTGGCTGGTTCAAGGATCGAAGCATATCTATATTGACTCTATCTACTTCATCCCACGTAGTTTGTATTAAAACGGCATCTGAAAATCTGTCCCATTCTGTTCGCTTCAGCTTTTCTTCAAATCTGCTGCCAAGTTTCTGCCAATTGTTTAGGTCACTTTCTCTTTCACGCAACCTTAGTAGTATATCTCGAAAGATCTTTTGCTCTTCACTATCCCTCGAATGCCTTTATACGATATCGAGCTTATACACTTCCTAAATTGTTTGTATGCTGATATACTATCATTTGATTTTATATCATACGATATGTTATTAGCGTACATAGGTAGGTCGAGGACTAGTAGGAGTTGACCAAAATCGCCGAATAGAATAATGGATCATTTCCCAAATGCTTCGTTCTTGTTTTGGGAAATACTTGTCTTAACCTCATGTCGATTAAGACCAGCATTCGACGTCTTACAATACTTTTCTCATTGATAATAAGGTAAGTTACATTTTTTAATTTTTCTTGTAGTTCCTTAATTCGATTGCCATCTAACTCAAAGTTTTTATTATTGAGTATTAGTACAGATAACTTTGAGTGAATTGTCGTTCCGTTTATGTTGAATGCTATAACTTTCATTGACGCAACTATTTGTACGGTGGTTCTGATTGTCCTGCCATTATGTTTAGTCTCATTCGTATTGCCCTAATGAGATAAGATTTACCTGTCTATTATTATCATTCTTAATGGTTCTACCAGACTTCCCGTGATTATATTGGTATAATGCATTTCTATTCATTTGTATATTATTCTTTGCTTTTCGTTTAGTTTATGGTAGTTGATTAACTCAGTATTAATAGCTCTGATTTTCCTATTTTTTGCATTTTGTTGCATGAAATCACTTACATTTGCAATATTATCATTGGAATAATTCTGCTGGGCATCTGTTGTCCAGTTGTGATTACGATCTATATCATGAGAACCTAGGTCAGAACTACTGCTTATTTTTGACTTTGGGCCCATTTCTGCCAGGTGCATCTAATCATACCGAAACTTCTCATTATCTTCTTCTTCTTCCATCTCACCTTGACTGTTATCGTCACTAATCTCAAATTCTTGATCTACGGGATTTCCAAGTACGTCACTTGGATCACGATTTATTGTATCAATATGTTGACCAAAAACTACACTGCACGATATATTTTCATTGCCATTCAATTATTCTATATTTCGATGCAAAACATGAAGTAACATTTTTATTAGACAGAAATCTTCCCATTGATCTCCATTACGAATTGGTGATTAACGTGGCCATATCCGTATGATATTTTCTTTTTGCTTTTTTTCCATTGTCCTTGAATGTTTTTATGCGTTAGAAATAACCTAAATAACGAATATTTTTCGAATTCTTTAGGTCGATCCCAATATCTTTTGAGAGGTGATTGTGATGTATATCCTGCTTCGTTGATTGAACCAAACTCATCGCTGTTTTCATTACTACCTGTTCCACGAACCCACCTGGATGCATTATCGTTGAGATTTAATAAAACGTATGTTTGGCTAGAATGATATAGTGGGATACTGAGCATAAGATGACAAGTTTCTTAGGCTAATATATCTCTTTCTGTAACACTATTAAGCAGTAGCTTTTGTATCGATGTGATTGAAGGATCGTTACCATTGCTGTTGTTAAGGATTTGGTTGAATATCTCTGAGAATGTAAGTGATCTAGGCTCAGCTTTGCTCGCGTATTTTGAAATATACTGTAATACCGCATTAATGCTTAACACCGGTTTTAGATCAACATTTGCTCGCCATCCTTGCAATTGTAATCTATTGTGAGGATTTACGTAAGGATTTTTTCTTTTTAGCACAAGTTCTGGTTGTTCGTGTTTGTCTTTGCGTATGGATGTTTGGTCATTACATTCCTTGGGATATCTGAATCTGTATGATTGCTATCCTAATTTGTTTGTTCGGATACAATACGTTGTGCTACATTGCGTATGCCATTGTAACTTATTAATAAGTTCCGTGTAATCTTGAATATTGTTCTCTATTTCATCTCGTCCTTTTTGGCATGGATGACGGTCTGGTATTTCTGCATTTATTCCAGGGTTCGTTGTTGTAACTAATGATTCTATATACTTTATCGCGTCTTTAATCATTATTTCGCTTTCCTTCATTTGAGACCAATTTATTATGGACGCGATTCATATTTTTCTGATTCTGTGTACATGCATACTCCTCCTGTACTGCCATTCGAATCAGTACCATACCACCAGTCTTCTAGGTCTCATTGTGATATGAACACATCGTTAAGAAAATTCTCAAATCTTCTGTTAAAGAACCAGGATGCTATGTATGGGTTTTCAATAATGTTTTGTTGTCGTCATTTGGATGACTCCACCTTGTCTTCATCGTTTCTACCTTTTGGCATTAGATTATGTAATTCAGGCCAGTGAAAATCTGCCGCGCTGAAAGTAAAGAACACTAGACTTTGATGTTTGATTTGCTTTATCAGATCTGATAATTCGCAACTTTATGCTATCTAAAACTTTCGTGATCCCCGTATCCCTTCACCATATCTCATAATCCAGTCAGCCATTTGTTTATCACCATTTTCTATCATTTTCTGTATTTCAATAACATCGATTTGCTCATCTCTTAAGTTCTGTTTCACATAGACTCTTCTTTCTTGCAATGCTCTCCATCTCATTGTTGAATTCAATGCGAAATACCTCCACCGAGTGTGCTGCGCAAATCTTCCATCTTTATACTATATCAAATATTTGAAATACTCGGCTGGCTTAATTTCTCTTGCACGTTCTGAACAAAGATCTCTGTGACCATATGGATAAAGCATTGGAAATACCTTCACCATGTAGCCTGGTATTTGAAATTCGTTAATAGGCATGCCATCTATCTCTGGTCACGCTATTGGTATATTGTTGCTTTGTATGCGATTAAGTGCATCATTGATAGCAACAACTTCCCGAGGTATTGGAGTTGATGCTGGTACAAAGGTATGTGAAATTGCATTGTCTATGTTTTCTTCTTTTTTTTTCTCATTCATGTCTAGCATTTGGTTATTCTGAATTTGAGTAAGATGATTGATTATGGATCTGTTATCAGGTAACGATTTGAGAATTTCATTATCAGTTAATATATCTTCGTAATAACGGTTGTTTGTTTTCAACCATAGTAATGCTTTGCCAACTTTTTCCTAGCGAACGGTAAAGTCTCTGAAAGCTGAAATATCATTCGCTGATTGTCGTCTTAATATGAGTACGTCTAATGATGATGGATGCTGTGGAAGCCTTTGAGTGAATTCTTGTATATTTTGTGGAAAATTAATTACATTTCCTCTGCACCCATTTTGTCCTCCTCGTAATCTATATACTATCATCACTGTGAATGCTTGGTCTATAAGCATCTCTTCAATTTCCATAAGGCTTCTGAGTTCTTCTGGTACATCACAGAGATCTATGTTATTTTCAGCTGAAAACTTCTTTTGCAAAGTCTTTTCCATATAGCAATGCCAGCAATTACTCTTAACAAGTGTCATCAATGGTATTCGCTCCTTACATATAGGACAATAATTATATTGAATATTGTCCATTTTCTTTCAGAACTTCATCAAACTTTGATCTAGTTCCTCATTAATTACCGTGGATGATATTGGTAGGTCATTGTCATTTTTTCTTTGAGTAATTTTTTGATTGCTTTCCAATTGTTCATTAATACTAATTTCAGTTCTTTGTAGTTCTTGATTTCTTTTCGGACTTTCACTACTTCTTTCTGCTTTTGTTTATAACGATAATCACGTTTATGTTCACTTTCTCGAAACTTACATTCCTCGCTCGTCTCCATTAAATTTTTTTGGCTTCTAAGTATGCGCATACCTGTAAGTCTAGCTTCTCTTTCTGTTTTGTTTTCATTTGCTCTTTTTTGACATTTTAGTTCACACTTACATGTAAGATGTTTTTCACATTGTTCAAGTAATTCGTTAATTTTATTTTTACGCTTTTGAAAAGTTTTAGGATTAGTAGTTTTATCGTTCATTTTATGGTATACTTTTATTTGATTGATAAAGAAAAATTGCCAAACTTCGATCTTTATTAATTAGAAATTTATTTCTTTATTATTGAATTTAGAAACAATTAATTGTATATATATATGTATTTATAGATTGATTATCTTAAATCATTTTTTTTCATTTACGAAAATTGTCTCAAAAGACTGATTAATAAAACTTTTTATTTTATTTATTAAACTTGATTTTTTTGATCTATTTTCTAGTCTATTTTACTATTTAATATACATATTATTGAATTATTTTTTATTAAATATTCAGATTGTTTTATTTACTAAATTAAATATTCAGAATTGTTTTTGCATTTCGTGTAATAATTTCTTGCTCACATGATTAATTAATTAAACTCAGAAAATTATATACACGTGAATTCAAAAAAATAGTTTCATGTGATTTTGTCATATGATTTTTGTAATTAACCCCAGATCGCTCCGGACTTCACAACGGCCTTGCCGTTTCCTAGTGATATTAAAGGAGAGTTCTTTGGCAATAGTGAGAGCACATCTGGGTTTCCAAATAAGAAGGATCACCTGATTAATAATAAGGTTATAGAAAGAAGATAAAATAGCTAGGGATTTTTTTTGGCATTTTGTGAAATCATTAATAAGGTGGTAGAATTGAGAAGGAACAATTCCTTTTAGAAAGTCGATAAAATTGAAAGAGGAAGAGGGAAATAAAGACAAATCCCAGTATGAATATAAGATGTCGAATATTGAAAGTAATTCTAATGGACATTGTCGGCTAGAGATATGAATATAGAGTTAATCCTTGAAAGTTTGAATACCTATGATGATAATATTATCGATACTAGAACGAGCCTCAAAGCAAGTTCAAATATGAATAAAAGTCTCATTAGAGGAATTACAGCAATAATATTTTCAAGTAGAGTTATATAGATTAGAAGATACAAGCTTGAGAAATTTAAGAGTGGGTAGTTGTTCGAGTAAGAGTTGGTATCTTCATTTGTAATAAAAGGATTCTTTAAAAGAAATTGTGTTGTTCAAGCTGTGATTGATAAGATTGAAAGTGCAGAGCTAATTAACTTGTTTGTTTTTATAGTGATTATTTTTTTGGAGATTATAAAAATTTGTAAAGGATTTGGAATTGATATAGTCTTTAAAAAAGTGTCAGATTTCTTTGTTAATAGGATTATCTTGAAAGGTAGGAACGAAAGAAAAAAAGGGAACATGAGAGAAAGAAATAAAGATTGGAGGATTATAAAGAGCGGATTTAGCTAAATAATCAACTTTATTATTATAAGGATTACCAAAATGTGCTTTAACTTTTACCAAAGATAATGTGATTTGTTTTTGTTCGATGATTTTGAAAATGAAACACCAATATATATAAAAGGGAGTTTTAAAGAGTAAGGATGGGTAAAAACAAATATTGTTTTACAAAATTCTATTGTAAGCAAGAATCATTGATAAGCAATCAGTATTAATTTTAATATTGGAACCAAAAGGGCAAACAAAAAGAGTCATTAGAAGAGCAAAAATTTCAGCATTAGTAGAGTTAGCCTAAAGAGGAGGTAAAGCAGTAGCAAAACTAATATTTAGAGAATCATGCATTAAAACAAAAGCAGAACTAATAAAAGTACTTATAGGTAATAGAATGAATTGATGAGACCCATCAGTGTAAAATTCTAAAATTGATTCATTAAATAAAGAAACTCTATAATTATTAAGGGCGGTGATACAATCGGTAGACATAAATAAACTTTCTATAGTTAGGATATCAGTATCTAAATTTAGATAGACAGGTAGAATGTTTGGAGTGGAAATGGAATAAATCATTTTGAATCTAGCTACAGCTTAATCCATTAAAAGCCACAAAGATCTTTTAAGAATATGAAGGTTTTTAGCATTGCTTTGAACTAATAGAGAAATATCGATCGGGTTGAAAAGCAACAGATCAATGAACTGAGCATAAGGCAACTTTTTAAATTTCGGTTTAATGTTGATCTTTTTTCTGGGTTTATTAAAAGAGCAGCCAGAATATGGTACTAGAACATCATTTCTTTTCAATGGAGAATGCGGATTATTTGTTGAGTTATTTAAGGTAAAATGTTGAAAGAGAAAAGGTAGAGCTGGAGATTTCAATTTAAACACTTTTTCAAAGATAGACGATCCAGGAATTGGAAATTTATAAATATTGTAATTAGGAGGAGTCTATATATTAGCCCATCCAGTATTCCATTTGAAGTCCTCGATTGAAGTAGAAGTTAAATAATTGTCAAATACTTGGGCTCAAAAAAAACTCTAGTTTGAGACGATTGAAAAAACAGGATTCATTAAAACTATCTTTTGTAATAATTTGAACCAACGTGAAGTGATACCATTGAATTTAGCCGAGGAGAAAAATCGAAGCTGAATGTCATGGTAATTGAAAAGAAATCTGCCAGTAGCAACTATTTAGGAGAGGAACATGATGTTTTTTGATCTAATATTACTAATGTCATTAGTATTCCAAGGAATAATTGTGTTGAGAGGAACTAATTCTCCTTAGATTCAAAAAAGAGCAATCATTTTTGAGAAATTAATAAAGGAGAAGTTAGAGTCGTGGTAGGTGGTGATAAAGTTTAAAAAAAAATTTTATGTCTATAATACTTCTGTGATTTAGGCCAGCAGATTAAAGGATTATCATGTAACCAAAATCTATGTTGTATTTGTTTGAGTCGAATGAATACAGATAAGCCAAGAATCATATTATAAGGAAGGAGTTAATAATATTAATAAATTGTTGAATTTTTGAAGTTTGAGAGACAGATAATAAATCATTGAACCTGTAGGCCAGTTTGTTATGAATGATCGAATTTGGTGTGCTATGTCTAAGTTCTAATTTATTTTTGAGTAATTTCCTTATGGGTTTATATAAGAGGTCACATTCAAGTTCAGAAAGGATAGTCAATCTCAATCTATATTCCAGATGTGGTATGAGAACTATGTTATTCAGATAGCATAATTGCTTACCAGTGAGAGATTTAAAACGAAGCTTATTACTAAAAGATGCGATTTCTGAGAAAATTTGGTTTTTAATAAAAGGTTTGTTGTAACGAGCTGAGATCCAAATACCTAAATAGCGTGTCGAGTCCATGGGTGAAATAGTTTGACATTCGAATGAAATGTTATTATAGAAACATCTGAATAAGATCGATTTAGTATTAGTGTGATCTGTGATCAAGTATGATTTATCAAAATTGACTTTTATGGAGTTCAGCTCATAGAAGGTTTGAGCGATATTTAGGATACTAGTCATTTGATTGTAACTGTCAGCAATCCATATCATGTCATCCATAAAAGCTAAGACAGGAATAGTAACATTAAGTGATTTTATTGCTGAATCGTTGAGGTCAGGGTTCCAAGTCGTTGACATGTTAAAACCAAGTTCAGACTTTTTTATTCTGTTAAAGAGAGGATTATAATATATGACCCAGAGTAGTGGTGAAATAACTTCACCTTGGTCAATACCGACGAGGACATTATAAGTATCAGTAAGGCCGAAATCAGTAAAAATCTCATTAGTCCAGTTTAGAAAGAGTCCAATAATTAAGTTAACCAGAGTATCTGGACATTTTAGATGAGCCAGGGTTTTTTTCAACATGAAAATATTTAATCGATCATAAGCCTTTGACATGTCTTGAAACAGGATGTGTAAATCTTGTTTGTAAGAAGGATCAGTTTCTTTGTTAAGGTGGTAATATTCAAGGAAATTATTGATAATGTGAAGGGGTTCCAAAGAAGATTGATGCAGAAGGCCTGCTAAATTTAAGCCTGATAAAGCGTTAGTTTTAATTAGGACTTTTTGTAATCTAGCATTTAAGATTTTTGTGAATGCTTTTCGAACAGTTTCTAAAAGAGTAATCGGTCTAGTGTTATTGAGATTGCAGTTTCATGGTTTTGGTTTCAGTATGGAATACACATGGGTCAGATTCTATTGTCATAGAGTGAAACCTGATATGAAGCAAGCGCAAATAATTTTGTACAAAAATTTGTTAGCGAGTAGACCTAATTTTTTTAGCAACTTATTGAAAATATTCGAAGGACTAGAAGCTTTATCGTTAGGTAAGTGTTTGAGGATAAGCAGCCATTCATTATAACTAGGGGCGTCAAGAATATGATCATATTCATCAACATTAATGGTTGAGAGAAGTTGGTAAAATGATTCCTATTGAGACCAGAAATTGGAAAAATGAGGTAAGTTAGGATCAGTAACATTCAGGTTTTAGGTATTAGCAACAGTCTGTAAATGTTAAGCAGTTGCCTTTTTAATTAATGTTGGGTTTAATTCTAAATAAGGATTGGTATCAGGTCCATTGATCATAACTCTGTCGAGGACGATAGTTTTCCTTAATCTTTCGAGACAGGAATCAATCATTTTTTGAGGGTATTTTTGTAGTTATCGATTCGTTGTAATATATGGGCTTTGATTCATTTGTTAGTTTTTTGTTTGGATACAATTTTTAATTTATATTCTAATGGTTTGATGATAGAAGCTTTTAAATTTACGAAATATGCTTTAAGGTTTTTTTGATAATAGAAAGAGTCAATCGAAGCTGATAAGATCCTGTGTTCGTTAGCAATGGATAGAACATATTGATGCTTTTCATATTCTATACTAAAAGTAAAGGATGAAAACAAAGGGGAAACATCTTTTTTATCCATAAACTATTTGGTTCTGTGATATAGTTTGTAAAGTTATTTAATCTGCCTGTGAACGGTGGAATTGTTATAACTAAAAAGAGACTTATGTTATACAGTGGAAATAAATTTGGGAATATGCTTATTAGCAGCACATAAAACTAATTGTATAAAGAATTCCCATGCTTGATTAAGAATCAATTGAGAAAAGCTAAGAGCATGACTATCACAGTTATGAAATTTTTTTGATTCTTTGATTAGCTTATCAAGTTTATCAGAAAATAGGTCCCAATGTAAAAAAAACAGTTTTTTCAAAATTAAAGGAAGTACGAGTGGTTTTGTGTTGTTTGTGGTATACACTAGAAGAGTTGTTGAAAAGATTATTTTTGTAGAGAGTTATGTAAAGAGAAAGATAGTCAGATTCGTAAATTGTGCTGAAGAAATCGAAAATTTTGAAAGAGGTAAGATCATGAGAAAGAGATGGAGAGGTAAAAATGTAATCAATATGAGTGTGAGTTTTTCTTGAAGAGGTGAATGTATAGGGGAGTTGTTTGAAATTGTCTGAGATTAACGAAGCAATATGTACAAAATTTAAATTAGTTATTTTGTTGATAAAAGATCTACACATTCAATTTCTTTTTGAGTTGTTATATTTGTTTTGGATCTTATAGAAATCGATATTGAAGTCATCCATCAATATTATATGAAAAGATTTGGATTATGCTTCAAGGATGATATTAATAACTAAATTTTTGATCTTGATTCTAAGAGCTAATTGGTCTTGATCGTTAGTATTAGCGGAAAGATAAATCTGGATAACCCTTAATTTGATTTTGTTTTTGAATTGTAGATCAATATAAGCAATTCTATCAAGTAAGAATTTTTGGAAACAAATATGGTTATAAAGATAGGATCTAATAATAAAACCAACACCTTGATAATTTGATTGGGTATTGTCAGATGAAAAAATAAATTTATACAGATTATTATGAAATTTTTTCGATTGATATAGAGCCTGTTTAGTACTAAGATGGGTTTCACTTAAACCTAAAATATCTAAATTATAAGAAGTGAAGAATTGTTCAATTTGTGTCATCTTTTTGTCAGAAACACAACTTCTAACGTTGTGGGTCACGATTGAAAAAAAATTTGGATCATTAAAATGAGAATAAAAACTGTCGTTAGATAAAATTGTTTTATTAATGTTCAAATGGGCTTTTGGAACACCATTTGGAATGCTGCTTTGGTGTACACTCATAAATTATTAGGTGAAAGAGTTTGGGTGAGAGTGCGTAAAATGGACGAAATTGAATGAATTTCAGATTTGATATCATTAACTGAAGATTCAACTGAGTTGATTCTTTGTAAATGGATCATTTAGAGGTGAGGAATATTGATCGAAGAATTTGAGAAAGATGAAACTTCATTATTTTCAGCCTGAACGGCAGGAGTAACAGGAGTTATTTCCATTTCTTCTTTAATGTTGTGAAGGGAAATTTGTAATTTAGATAATCAATTTGTTTTGGGTTATATTCAATGTAATGCATATATTCGAGTTGATTCAAACTAAAGTTAATGTCCTTCTGGTTTTGCTCATATTTGAAAATAGAATTTTTTAAAGAGATAATTTCATCATCGATGAGAGTGAGTTTATTTTCGATATGATCCAATTTCTCTTGGATGAATTTAAAAGCGTCAGTAGTATTTGGAGGAATTTTTTTAGGCAAAACATTATTGTTATTCTTATTATCGTTAGAAGGATTGTTATCGTGGGATCCATTTTTTTCATTATGTAATACTTGTGAGAAAGATCTATGAGGACCTGGATTAGTAGATTGAAAAGATCTTAGCGGTTTATACTGCTCTGGCTTGAAGTGATCATACAAAGGTTTGTAAGGATTGGCTGGTTTACGATTAGTACAATCCTTTAGTTCATGATCAGGAACACCACAAATTCTGCAATGTTTTTTTGAAGGTTCCATCCAATATAGGATCTTACCCTTGAATTTTTGGGATTGCTTAGTAGCAGAGATAAGATCATCATTGTTGACGAAATTTATAAAAGCATACGGTCAAAGGCGGTATTGCTGGTCACGTGGTATAAAACAAGATTTTGCTTTGATATGAACGAGAAAATCGATTAGTTGCCTCTGATTAGTATTATAAGGTAACCCAGTAAGTTTTAGTTTAAACTGTTATCTGAGAGCAACTTGTGAAGGATCTAGGTTGGTCAATTCAACTCTCAAAAAATTTTTCAAAAAGGAAACAGATCACACTTGATCATAAAATTGTTTGATAGATTCAGGATTTTCAAATACAATAAAGGCGATAGGATTCCGCAACTCGATTTGATATTTGAATATTTGATTTGATCAAATTCAAATCAAAGAATGATTTATTTGATCAAATCCAAATCAATG
>CAMKVN010002828.1:0-12191 GCA_946474995.1 Funneliformis geosporum
AGCCGAAACTATATTAAAAACATAGTAAGGGATATGACGAAATTATTTTGAGGGAGTTTCGGCTGGCATCTTTAATGAGGTTCAATTCCTCACATGATCATTACTCAATTACAATAAATTATTTCAAATTTCTTAAATTATCTTATTGTTAAAATGAAAACTTTTAAATTGATGTATAAATTATTATTACATATATATTTGGTAAATAAATAGATTGTTTTTACCATTTTGCTTTTTTTTTATTTTAAAAATGAATTTGGATATAATATTTAGCATAGGGAGATTTTATTAAGTTATATTATATTACATTAAAAATCTTGTACAGTGAACTTCACTATAACGAATCTCTATTTTTGGAGGTCAAAATTCATTATATGAGAAAATTCAGTAACATCTATATTGATACCAAATATTATATTCAAATTTAGTATATAAAAAGTTTGGAATAATGTAAAACAAATAAATTTAAATAATAAATAACTAATGAATTAAAGTTATGAAGTTATGCTTGTACTTAGCCAGATATAGATTAACCTATAACAGTTAATCTTGAACATCACATAGAGGTGACAAATTTCGTTCAGGTTTTTTTAAATGAATTCAGAAAAAAATAATAAAAAAAAACTGAGTGAAAAGGGATAAGTGAAGATAATAGAAAAGATAAAGGAAAGAGAAACTAGTTAAAATTATGAAGATAGAAAAAAAAGTGATAATAGTTGGAAAAAAAAAGTAAAATAGTTGGAAAAAGTGAATTATTGAGGGTTATAGGTTTTAAATTTTAAGGAGACGTTAGAAAAAGGAGTTGAGGATAGTGCTTTATAAAGGTCAGGTCAGGTCAGATTTGAAGCAAATTTGAACTTGAATCTGTTAATATTTTCAGGACCTGAATTTGACTTGACTTGATTGTTATTTGACCTGATTATGATTTGACTTGTATTCAATTTGAATTTTAAGATAATATTCATACCGAAAGTAAAAAAATTTTTTTATTTATGTATATAATAAAAAATGTGTATTAAATTTTTAAGTTTTTTATTTTTAATGTTCTTTGGTTATACATTAATTTAAATTTAGATTTTTTAAATATATTATTGGCTTCAAGAATTCAAATACATATATGCAAATTTATCAGCTTTAAGTTTAAAATTATTCAATAGGAATACTCATTGTTTATTAAAATAATTTCATTTTTATTTGTATAATTACGCTCTAAATAACAACATATTTTTGTTGTATTTGAATCACCAATATTGTGGAACCATGTTTTATGTCCACTAATATTTTTGAAAAAAAATATCAACTTATAATATTCTCTATTTAAAATAATATGAGCATCTAACTTCTCGATGTATTTTTGAATTTATATCAGGTAGAAGAAGCTTCTTTTCAAAAGCTCTTTGGTAAAAAGTTCACTTCGCAATTATTTTTGATTTCCAATAGAAGCTATATTATCAGAATTAATAAGATCGATAGTTTCACTCATTTTTAAAAGTTACGAATTAATAGTATCACCTGATCATTCGGGTCACCCAGGTCAAGCAAAATTGAGACCCTAACCTAGTGTTCTACAAAAAATCTGATTCAATTTGACGGATTTGAATTTGAATTCAGATTCGATCTGTTAGATTCAGATTTGGATTCAAATTCGATCTGTCAGATTCAGATTTGGATTCAGATCTGATTTGTTGGATTTGAAATAAAAAATGATGCTCCAAATTGGATGCGGCATCTATTATTAAAAAAATTTAATTTTTAATAATAAAATGCGCCTGAAAGTCAGACACAGCATTTATTATTA
The DNA here is from genome assembly GCA_946474995.1 of Funneliformis geosporum. Taxonomy (NCBI): domain Eukaryota; kingdom Fungi; phylum Glomeromycota; class Glomeromycetes; order Glomerales; family Glomeraceae; genus Funneliformis; species Funneliformis geosporum. The sequence continues at coordinate 1,799 of CAMKVN010002828.1, forward strand.
AAAAATCAATTTTTATTAATTTTTAATATCAAAATGCTGTTTCAAAAGTCAGAGACAGCATTTAGTATTAAAAAAATTAATGTTTAATTATAAAATGCCGCCCTGAAAGTCAGACGTGGTATATATTAATAAAATAATTAATTTTTATTAATTTTTTATATTAAAATGCTATCCTGAAAGACAGATGCAGCATTTATTAATAAAAAATTTAATTTTTATTAATTTTTTATATTAAAATGCGACCCCAAAAGTCAGATGCGACATTTATTAATAAAAAAATTAATTTTTATTAATTTTTATACTAAAATGCCACCCGAAAGTCAAATGCGGTATTTATTAATAAAAAAAATAATTTTTATTAATTTTTTATATAAAAATGCCGCCCGAAAGACAGATGCAGCATTTATTTATAAAAATTTAATTTTTATTAATTTTTTTATTAAAATGCCGCCTTAAAGTCGGATGCGATATTTATTAATAAAAAATTTAATTTTTATTAATTTTTTATATAATACTGCCCCGAAAGACAGATGCTGCATTTATTAATAAAAAATTTAATTTTTATTAATTTTTTATATTAAAATGCTACCCTGAAAGTCAGATGCAACATTAATTAATAAAAAATTTAATTTTTATTGATTTTTTATATTAAAATGCTGCCCGAAAGTCAGATGCATCATTTATTATTAAATAAATTAATGTTTAATAAAAAATTCTGCCCAAAAGTCAGATGCATCATTTATTAATAAAACAATTAACTTTTATTAATTTTTATATTAAAATGTCGCTCCAAAGGTCAGATGTGACATTTATTATTAAAAAAATTAAATTTTAATAATAAAATGCTGCTCCAAAAGTCGGACATGGTATTTATTAATAAAAAAATTAATTTTTATTAATTTTTTATATAAAAATGCTACATTCGACTTTCGGGCAGCATTTATTATTAAATAAATTAATGTTTAATAAAAAAATTCCATCCTGAAAGTCAGATGCAGCATTTATTAATAAATCAATTAATGTTTATTAATTTTATATTAAAATGCTGCCCCAAAGTCAAATGCGACATTTATTAATAAAAAAATGCCGCGTCCAACTTTGAGGCGGTATTTATTATTAAATAAATTAATGTTTAATAAAAAAAATTCTATCCCAAAAGTTAGATGCAGCATTTATTAATAAAACAATTAATTTTTATTAATTTTTTATATTATAATGCCGCTCCAAAAGTCAGACGTGGCATTTATTATTAAAAAATTAAATTTTAATAATAAAATGCCGCCCCAAAAGTCAGACGCAGTATTTATTAATAAAAAAATTAATTTTTATTAATTTTTTATATAAAAATGCCACCCCAAAAGTTGGACGCGGCATTTATTATTAAAAAAATTAATTTTTAATAATAAAATGTCAATATGAACGTCTGAGGCAGATTTATTGTTAAAAAACAAAATTGTTATTTTTAATATTAAAACGCTGTTCCAAACATTGGAAGCAGGTTTTTGTTAAAAAAATTTTTTGATCTGTCGGATACGGATACGAATTCAGATTTGTCAGATTCAGATTTGTCGAATACGGATTCAGATTCAGATTTGTTAGATTCAGCTCAAATTGGATTCAGATTTATCAGATTCAGATCGAATCAGATTCAGATTTTTCGGATTCGGATCAAATTAGATTTTACCCAAATCCGATCCGATCTGATCCATGTGAAACACTATCCCAACCTGACAGGTTTTAAGAAATTAGGACTCGTGACATAAATGATAATCCCAACTCAAATTTTTTCTCAAGTTGTGTCAAATGACCTGGGTTGATTCAATCGGCTTAGAGCACTAGTTGAGGATTCTAAAAAATTTAAAAGTTTAAATTTAGATTAAAATAATATTGATATTAATTGAATAATTTTTTACTTTGAGCTCTTTCAGCTAATTTTGCAAGCCTTCTTTCTTATACATGTGATACTAAAAGATATAAATATTGAACTTTAATAATGATTTTCTTCAATTAATATCAATTGGAAAGTTTTATTATGTCAACTAGGTCTTTTCCAAAATGGGGTTTTGAATTGTTCACTAAACACTTCTCTAACATTAGTCCACTTTCTCTTTAGGTTCCCATCAATGTACTTTTCAAATAACTAAAAACATTAAAATTATTAAAATATTATTGTTAATACAATTAAAATAAAAATTATTATTCTTTCATTTACTAGTATTTTACTTACTTTACAATCCTTTATCATTCCTTTAAATTTTTCTCTTACCTGCAATCCATTAAACACTGTTGTAAACCTTTCTTGTAACTTCATTGCAATCTGGTTTCAAAAAGGTAACCTTTGATCTTATGAATCTTTTCCAGTAATCTTTGTTCCTTTCTCTTCTTAGGTCAATCAAATATTGCATCTCTTCATTAGATCATTCAATTGTGATATGCATTTTGAAATTTGTTTTATGTTAAGGAAAATTATAAAAATTGTCAATTATAAGATTGAACAATTAAAGAAACAAAAATGCAATAAAACTTTCCTTATATAAAATGTATCAAAATATGTTAGCATTCAATTAGTTCAATGAGTTGGTAAAATATCTAATTTTTATGTAAAATTCAAATAAATGAGTTGGCAAAATATTTAAGTTTATGCAAAATTCAAAGAAATAATCTAATTTTTTAGCAATTTCAAAATTTATGCAGTTTTCAATTGAAATTTTTGCAATTTTAAAATTTGCGTAATTTTCATAGTTTTGCAATTGAAATTTTCACAATTTCAAATTTGAATTATAAAAATTAAATAACTTGAATCAACGAATTAATTACCACTAATTCAATACTGATTAATCCTAAGATCACCACTAATTAATCCAAGATTTAACACTAATTAATCCTTATAGAAGTTTATTAAATATATGAAAGATTTTTTCAAATATTTAAATTATTAATTTAAACTTTATTAAAATTTTACAATATAACATTTTCTTTAATAGTAATAAAGAAAAAAAATTTGCTATATCTCTTAAATTTAATACAAAAATTCATTATATAAAAAACTTCATTAACAAAAGTCTCATTTATTATATTTAGTTAGATAAATTTTATTTTGGATAAATTTGATCCCGATAATAATGATAATCTAAATTTCTAATTACTCAAATGGATAATTGAAATCTCTTTTAAATGATAACCTTTTTTTATTCTTTTTATATTTTTTTTTCATTGATTTTTTAAACAAATTTTTTTTTATAATTTAAATAAATTATGAGTTGTTTCAGTCGAGCTTCACAAGCAGTACTACCTAATAGAGATAGAAATGAACAAATAAGTAGCGTAGTGAATAGAACCTATATTAATAGGTATGTATATTTTATTTTTTTTATTATTTCATTTTAAAAGAATTATTTATGGGAAAATACATGAATCTTTTGTATCCTATGTTTTCTCAATATAGAGAATAATGTAAAGTTCAAATTATTTATAGTCAAGTATTATTATTCAAAAATATAATAGAATCTTTTAAAATAATTTTAATGTTATATTATCAAAAGATAATTTAATTTAATTAATAATTATTATCTTTAATAATTAGAATATATTATTAAAAAACTTGATTGAAGAATCAAGAATGTTACGTAAAAATTTATATTCACAAAAAGCTACAAGATATTTATCTGACAAAGATTTTCAAAATTATAAATCAGCGTCAATAAATAATTGTATTAGAATGAAAAAAATCTTATTTCGTTAATTCCAAATAAAATTGATGGAATCGTTGACTTGAATATTTTGAAGCATTTGAAAATCTTCAGTTTAGAATTAAGGATTTAAAAGAAAAAATTGAAGCAGCGACATTAAAATCATCACTATCATTATTATCATCAGCAGTAGTAGAAAGCTTAAAGAATTAACCAAAAAAATTGCAGAATACATTGATGAAATTATGCTATTCTAATTCATACAATCAATATTAATTTTACCAAAGGATCAGTTACATAAGTATAAGTTACATAAAATAGTTTTACATGAATATAATGAATATATTCAAGAAACTTATCAAATAGTTGATGATATTTCAAATAGACTTTTAACACATATTTAATCTTACTCTTATATAAAATATATTAAGAGAAAAAGTAGAAATTCATTTTTTTCATTTAAAAATAAGTTAAATGAAATTTTATTAAAATACTTGAATGAGTTTGGATTTGAAGAGAAAGAGCCATCCTAACACTAACACCAATACTATTACTAGCAGTAGTAACAATACTATCATCGGCAGCAGCAGCAGCAGCATGATAATAAAAAAAAATAAAAAACTTTAAATAAAAAAAAAAATTTGTTATATGCAATAAAATTTATTTGTAGAATATAAGGAATTTAAAAAAGAAAACCCCAATAATATAAAGTTAGATTTAAAGGAATTTCCTCCAATTAAAATTAAAATAGAAGCAAAGAATAAAGGTCTCAAGAGTGTAGATTCTGTTTTTTTGCATTATAATATGCAAAATTTTAAAATAATTGAAAGTAAATATTTTATTAAATTTTAATTATATTATATTATGCTTAGTTTAAAATTAATTTTAAATATTAAATTAATTTATAGGAAATTATCATTGTGTAGGTAAAAATGGAAAAACTTTATTTCGATTATTTGAGACATCCAAAGATAAGAAAGATTTGATCATAAATACAAATAGTGTAGTTCAATCATATTAGACTCATATCTATAATGATCCTTCTCATACTCCTTTGAAATTTAAGAGATTTAATTATTTATCTTTAGGTATCTTATGAAATATTATTTTTATTTTTATTTTTTTTGCGTAAGCATTTAAATGAACTTTAAGTTTTCTTTATAATAATAAGTAGTAGCATCATTAATTATATAAGCATCACCATCAGTATCACTAACAGCAGTAGTATCACAAACATCATCACCACTAATAGCATTACCACTAATAGCAGCATTACTATCAGTATCACCAATAGTAGCAGTACCATAAATACTATCATCACTAATATCATTACCACCAACAATAATAGTAGCAGCAATACCATCATCATCATTATTATTACCGGCAGCACTAAAAATACCATCATCACTAAAGATGGTGCAGCAATTAATTTCAAATTTACAACTTGTTGCAACTTAAGCTAAAATTAGTTGTAACATATGTTACAACAGTATAAGTTGTAACATATATAGATTAAAACTAATTGCAATATATATTGCAGTATTAAAAGTTGCAACATATTAATTACAGTTCTCATCTTTAATTACCACTAACAGCAGTAGCAATAACAATACCATCACTACCAGCAGCAGCAATACAACCCAACTATTTAGTCAACATTTTGGAATTTTTCATAATAACAATAAAGTTGTACATCAATTTCAAGATTTTATTTGCAGTAATAAAAAGGGAAATTTGAAGAAGATTATCTAGATCATTCTTGGTTTATAAATTAAATTTTTATTGTTTGTTTATTATTATTTTAATATTATTGATTTTAATATATATAATTTAATAATTAATAGTTGTGTTGACAAAATGCTATATGATATCAATAATTTAGCAGATTATCTTTTTTATATAATAGTAATTTATTATCTGTCAATGTATAATAATTTAAGTAATCTTTGTTTTTCAGATCAGGTAAATTATTTAATTAAAAAAATTATTATTTTTAATAAACTTTATTTTTATTTATACTTATTTTTATTTAATTATTATCATATAGGTAAAAAACCTATTTAAGGTATTTGAAATGTATGCAATAAATTTCAATACTATTTGCGAATATTATATTGATCGTGATGATGATAAATATGAATTTTATTGGTATATACTATTAGGATATTAGAAGGGAGGTGATTTAATATTTTCACAATTAAATGTAAAAATAAAATTAAAATCTGGAAATATTTTAGTATTTAAGTCAAATTTATTAGTATATGAAAATCTTTACTGTTCTAATATAAGCCATTCTTTGGTTTTTTTTACACATAATAATTTGTTTTCAGATACCTTTATATATAAGAAAAATAATAATCACAATAGTAACAGTAATAGTAATAATAGTAATAATGAGAAATCAAGAAAACCAAATTTAACAAAAGATAAAAAAAATAAAAAGAAAAATTAATTATGTTTCTTTAATTTATAATTATTTACAGTTGAACCTCACTATAACAAATCTTCATTTTTTGGTTATAATGAGAAATTTGGTAACATTTTTATTGAATTTTAACAAATTATTTATTAGTAATATCAAATATCATATTCAAATTCAGTATATAATAATAATTTGAAATACTGAATTATAGAAATTAAATAAATTGAATTAACAAATTAATCACCACTGATTCAACAATAATTAATCCTAGGTTCAATACTAATTAATTCCTATAGAAATTTATTAAATAATTATAATTTGTGATAAATTCACAAAAACTTTATTAAAAAATAATTAAAAAATTATATATATCAGAATTTACAAAAATCTCTATCTAAATAATCATAAAACTATCTAAATCAAGACTGATCCTGCATACTTCCAGAATCTAATACAACTGAAACTATGTCTTTATATTCTAGCAATCAAAAAAGAAAAAGGGCTTGACCCCTACTATACCAAATATTTGACCAGTGAGATTCACGACGAACTATAATATCAATTAGTTTATTATAATCATATAATGATTGATAAGTTGAAAATTATATCCTAAAGATTCTGTAAGAGATCTCTTCAAAGAATCTGTAATATCATGAGAAGTTTCAAAATCTTTAAGCTCAGAGCAGTGATCTTTTCAAATATCTTAAAATTGTTCAAAAATGAAATGCATAAAGCTAAATATAGCTGCAAAGGTATCATATTGAGAAGTTAATATTGACTTAATAAAATAGACTAGTTTTAACGAAATGACTCCTTTGATAATGTCAATAAATGAGAATTAAGTTGACGGTAAAAGTGACCAAATATTCAGATTTTTAATTTATTGCTTTAATTAATCAGATTGCATTATATTGATGAGAAACTTTTAGAATTGTATATTAAAACTTATGATTTGTACAGAATTATGTGATATATCTATAAAATGAGCAAAATTCTCTGGATCCAATTCACATCTAATGCAGGTTTGATCACAATCAAAAAGAAGTAGATGTCATTTCTTGAGTATTTCCATAGTAGGAAGCATCTTGAGAATTCGTTATACTTTCTTTTTCATAAGAGTGAATGCCTTATAGTCAGTAACATTGGAAGCAATGTTATTTGAGATGTATTTTGAGGTAGTGATCTAATCAATATCTAAACAAGCATATTTGTGATTGATATCAAGGTTCAAAAATGAGGTGAAGGTTTCCACATGCGTGATATTTGATGAAGAGTTGTATGGCTATTGTCAAGTGATTGAAGTATAAGGTTGTGTAGAGTTAGTCATTAATATTAAGATTCAGCATAGAAGAATTTAACGTATTTTTGGCTATTTGATCTATTGTCTCATTGTAAGCATCATCTGAGTGTGCTTTAACTTTTATCAAATTTACTGATAACAAAGAAAAATCAATGATTTGAAATAATCATTACCAAATATAAATGTTGACAATCTTAAGAAAAGGTCATTATGATGATAATATAGCTGACAAAAGTTTATATTTGTTATATTGTGAAATTATGATGGATAAGTTAGTGAAAATAGATATATGACAATTTGCCGGAATGATCAAAATAGCAATAAATATTGCAACTAATTCAGCAACTGATCAGAATGGAAATGATGAAGCGAAAGCAGTTGAATATGAGAACATAGGGAAAACTAGTGTAGTTTTAAGCCAAGCTAAATCCATTCTGATTGAGAAAGTATCAAGATTTATCAAAGATCCATCTGTGTAAAAATTTAAATGAGTGTAAGGACTGAATTAAGAATGAATTATTAGTAATGATTGTAAATGTGATAAGGAGATAAATTTTTTAATAAAAGATGAAGGAATAGAAGGAAGAGAATTAATTGCAGGTTGAGGAAATTGTGGAATACTATAGTAATTAATAAATGACATAGCCAGTTTATTCAATAAATTAATAGATCAGGAATATTTATATGTTGAATCATGATTATGATTTATGGGGTTTGAAAAACAGAGATTAATAGGTACTATAAAGAAACATTTGTTATCTTTGTCAGCAGTTTTATAAAATACAAAGGTTTGTCTATCGTATTACAATCTAAGAAAATTATTCTATTTTAGAACTATTTTGTGAAGTCATATGTAATATATATACATAATATACTTCTGTTTTGAGGAATCGTTCAATAAATGGTATATTATGATCATAATTCCAATTAAGCACAAAGGTGGTAATGCTAGCGATCTTATTAGGAAGTGAAAAATTATATATGTAATTGTTTGGATGTGAATAGTTAGCTTGCATGCTTCTATTATGCGCATTTATTACTATTTATCCTGGAGGGTGATAAACCAACATGGAATGTGATGTGTTAGCAGAAATCCTAGTAATATATTGAGATCATAAAAAGTTAACATAATATTGCCGGCTGAGAAAACTGGTTATTCAATAAATAATAAGGAGTATTTCTTCAGATTTGCTAAGAGTTCCAATAATCATTTGTTGGAAGTATAGAAGACAAAGGAGTTGATCCTTCTTTAATAAGAAAACTTTCAGAATTAGATAATTATATGGTGATGTTAAGCTTTTTCACTTGCATAGTAAATTCGCAATCCAATCATTCAATTGATAGGACTTCAAGTATGATCATATGACCAGTGAGAAGATGTAGAACCAATTTTTTTGTTAGAGTTTTCTAATTTATATTCTAGTAGAATGTCTTAATAGATTATGATCATTAAGAGCAAGAAATAATGCTTCACTATAAGCAGCAAAAGTCTATGATAAAGATTCATGAGATTGTAAAAATAATTAGAGTAAAACACTAATAATAGTATATCACGTGATAAGTATAATTTATTCTTTATAAAAGCATGATAAAATGTACTAAAAGCTTTATATTGTGTAGCTGTAAGGGTAGTTAATTGGGCATAATATTCTATTTTTAGTGTTAAAATAGTATTAAAAATATACACCAGTTGTTATCTATCAATTTCTTTTTGAGTATAATTGTAATCATGTTTTTAATTTCACTTTTAAGTATTTTGATGGTGAAAGTCTTATTTCTTCTCAAAGATATTCAAACTTCTAGATACCTAGTAAAATCATTAAGTGGTAGTAGGCTAATTCTGGTAAGGCTACTGTTAATATTACATATGAATGGTTGATTATTTTTTGAGTTATTAATCATAAAGACTAATTTCTTCTAGTTGACTTTAATATGATTTAATTTGTAAAAACTCTCAACTATAGTAACAATATTAGTAAGATCATCATGTGATCTTGTGATCCAAAGTGTGTCATCTATATAAAGAGTGCTGAAGATTTGAAAGAAATTGATTCTGTTTTATTTATTAAAACATTTTGTTTCTAATTGAGTGAAGAAGAATAGCTGAGCATAGAGTTTTGTATATGATAAAGTAGCGGAAAGTAATATATACACTATAACAAAGGTGATATAATCACTCCTTGATCAATACTAGAAATAACTTTGTAAGAGTCTGTATTATCATATAATATAAAAATTTGATTGTGACGATTGCCAAATATTTTGAGAATAAATCGAAGGAAATTGAAGGGAATGTAAAGCCTTTCTATTGCTCTAATAAGCATGAAAATAACATGATCATAGACTTTAGACATGTCTTATAATAAAATCCATCCTTATAAGAAATTTATATACAGAATTGTATACGGTAATCATATGTTTTAATATTCGTAAAAAAGTATAAATACAGTATCCTTCAAAAGTAGTTGCGGTAGGGATGATACTTAATTTTTTAATAGTAATATCTTTATTATTCTAATTTATCACATTATTTATTAGGTTTAATTGGATAATGGGATATTATAAATTAAATAAATAAAATCAAAATGAATTGGTAAATTAATTTATTTCTTGCTACAGTCAACTCTTTCTACAGCAAATTTTGATATAACGAATTTTACAATATAATGGATTTTCAGTGTCGGACAGATTTTTAAATATAAAAAAACCCTTTTTTTTTTTTTTTTTGATTTTACTTGGATCGCGCAGTTGGAACTTCAGTGCCCTATGCGCACCATTCAATAGAAGTAATGTGTCTTATTTTTGGCATACGTCGAGTCCACTATAACCCCCCTTTGGTACTTTTAAACCCAGTGTGAATCTGCGAAACTAAGGTGAATGGATGTCTAAGACACGGCATGGTTTTGCCGCAAGGAGTAGACTGCCAAGACCCCGAACTGCCTATGTTGTTCAGATACATGGTACCCCCTCTTCATTCACATT
>CAMKVN010002829.1:0-12190 GCA_946474995.1 Funneliformis geosporum
ATAAATTTGAATTTGTATTTGATTTGATTTTCAAATCAAATATTCAAATGTCAAATCGAATTGCGGAACCCTACTAGTGACTATTCCTGTTATTATAAGTTCTCTAATCTCACTAATGGTAATGTATTCCATTCTTGTTTTTTTACTGATTGCAGTTATATTGCTTATGGTTAGGAAATACTGGAATTTGTGAAAAAAAGTAATACTGAGTATTCTCCTAATTAGAACTATTTTTTATCATTTCTAGGCATTTTTAAGGCCAGGCTATATGATCAGAAGCCAGAAGATTAGAGTGATCATCATAGGCCAGAAGTTCAAAGATAGGAATTGAGGTTAGCTAGTATTATTGTATGAGAAAAAATATAAGTAATATTATGTGAAGTGCTTTAATGGCTAAGTTCTTTAGCAGAAATGTGGTAATTTCAGCTAAGAGTACTCAATAATATATATAGTTAGGTAGTTTCAGACAAATTCTCAAAATACCTAGAAAGTTTCTTGAAGGCTCTTGATATATTTTATAAACCAGTTTTTTGCCTTTTTCTAGAAATATTCATTGATCTGCTTTTCCCTTTTATCTGAATCTTTAATCTGCATTATTTTATCTGATAGGAATAGTAAGAACATATCATTCTTATTGATAAAATATGCACACGTTCCTACTGTTTTTTCTAAATAGTGGCTGATATCTATCTTCATATTAAACTCTTTTACAATTTCTGAAAACTTCATATAATTATTTTTTCTTATCGATTTTGAATTATTTTTTTATAATAAGGACTGTCATTTACTACGATATAGCTAAAGCATTTTTAGAGTCAGAAATCTTTATATTTTTTCTCCGCTTGCTATTCTTTTTCTCATTTACTTCATAAAGATTTTATTGTATGCGAAACCTCCTTTAACCTTTCATTTAGACATTACAATAAACTGATTAAAATTCCACTGCTTAAATTTAGCATCCCAGAGAGCATCATCAACAATTTTATGAACTAAACATGTATTATTGATACCCATTACCTTTCACATAATCTTTTCTCCGATAAACCTGAAGAGCTCAAAATTCACTTATTTCATAGTATCAATTCCTCTTATAAACAAATCATCTGATCTAAAATTGATCACCTTTTTATATGGTACACTGAAATATTATTTCTTGCCAGCAAAGCAGATGGAAAATAATACCTTTTCATATATCATTTTAAGATAAGATATGCCATTTTTTATCCTAAGATAAGCATTTACTTGATCATACAAGCTTTTCATCACAATTATAGTAATTTTGACCATTTCGGTCTATTACACTTCTTTAGAAAGATTTTTTATGGAGAGGGCTTTATCACATTTTTCATAATACTTATCTGTACAGGTAAGATGTAAAGAATCAGTATCACCATAATTTATCCCAAACCCTTTCTTTGTTAATTATATTTTTCTGTTGAAGTAGTTCCTTCAGCTAATTTACAAAGAAAAATTAGAAATTTTAAGTTACTTGCCTTCTATAAAAAGTGTTCATATATACCTTCAAAGCTATTATTTTAAATCTAAATAATCGTAATCAAAGCATACAGATGAATATTCTGAATTTAAGCTCTACGAAATCCTTTTGCCTCTTTTTTTAGCTGAACTTATCATCTTTTCAAGTTGTAGCTTTTTCTTTCCTAGTGGGATAAGATGTGCTTTAAGCTCTACTCTCTTGTTGAATAAATCCTTTAATACAATAGGATATAAGCCCTTCTTTTTGAATTGATTATCATATCTTACACTTCAAGCTTGAATGATACAATTATTGAATGGAAACTCAATCTTATGTAAAATGTTTCCATTTTTTCTGCAATATCAGCCTCTCTATATATTAGTATTATTTTATCTGAAGAGAAATTATAAGTCATAATAAGACTGGGATATAATAAGGTAAAGTTCAATCCCATTATAGATCATTTCGTTTCAATTCCCTTTTCAGGTAAAAAAACGTATACGTCAGGATATTTTCCTTTTTCTATATTTTTACATACTTTTGAGCTAAATACTATATTGTGTTTAAAAGCATAAGCATCTAAAAGATTTTGTACCTTCATTCATTTACACAATAGTATGAATTAAACAAAGATATATGAGTTATAAAAGTAACTTCTCTATAATCATTTATTTGATTTAGCTTTACCAAAAGCTTCTGGTAATAATAATTTGCTATTTATGCATTTTTTTGCAGTTGTTGACGAGGAGTGCTCTTTTGCTTCTGAATAGATTCTTCACATTTCATCATATGCTATATCAAATTTAGTGTTAAGACCATATTTTTTAAGAAAAATTTAAGCAAATCTTTCTTTTCTACTTCTAAATAAGAGTAACATTTTTTAAGATACACTCAAACATCAACTGGTACACATCCTGACAATTTAAGAAAATTGAAAAATAAATCATCATTCTCATCTGCAGTAATTTTAATCTTAGTTAGACCTCCTATATATTCTTTCTCTTTCTCAACTTTCTTATCTGATTTTTATATGATCTCCTCTTTATCAGTATTCTTTTTTCCCTTTCTTCTTGAAATTATTTTTAGATTTTACTCGTATCTTTTTATGATATTTCCACTTTAGAATTTCTTCCTTTATTTCAAACTTTTCAGTTATCTGCTCTATCCATTCGAATAGGTTGAGATAATAGACTTTTTCTATAATGAAATACCAATTATAATCAAAATCATTAAACCAACTTGAATTTCAGACGCAAACGTTTGCCAATAAAGAGTAAAGGCTTTTAGCAGATTTTTTAGTTTCTGCATATAATTGTAAGCCATTATGAATATGATGCAGTTTTAACATCAATGAAACAGATTTTATTTTAATACTTTGTATCATTCTTCCAATATAAATTCATACAAATAGTGATACCTAACTAAACTCTTTTTTGAAAAATTGTAATTTCGTCAAAAGTTTTGTCTCTTTAATATTTTTATATGAATAAATATAAAATTATTATATTTTTTAATGTATTTTAATTCAAGGAATTTAGATCAAGTTAAATATAATTTCGGCAATTAAGTAAAATAATTTCATCATTAATAAAAAACTAGTTTCGTCATTTCAGTTTCGTCAATTTCATCATATTAAGAAAGGTAATTTCGCTAGGTATCATTACATACAAATCATAAAAATATTATGATTCAGATTAAGGACTTTAGCAAATTCACCTAACTCTCACGATTGCATCTTTATATTTCACGTAAGAACAAGAGTACAATCTCATAAGAGAGCTGAAATAGGGAATCAGTTACTTATTAATGTAAAATCCTCTAGCAGATAGAAATCTTTTTTAGAAGTTATGCATGTGGGCAGACTGGATCAATCCCTTTCTTATATATATATTTGCTTACTATAGACTATTCAGAAAGTTGGATTCCATTCTCTCGAGTTACCTTATGATGAAATGACCACATGTCATCTGATGCAGTTTCAAAATTACTGTCTTGAATAGCTTTAATAGCTTTCTTTCTTTCCTCAGTGCTATTCGTATAAATTTGTAAATATGACTTTTTTCTGTGTGATAACTATGAAAAAAAAAGCTTTAATATGCTTTATTTTAAAAGACTTCACATTACAGATAAAATATCTCTTACTTTTACTTCACAATCATCTGGAGGCTCCTCATCTGATATAAGAATATCAAAGAATACACAAATACCCAAAAGGGTTACTACTGCTTTTTGGCTATTAATGAGAGAACTGTAAAGACGTAATAAATAATAGTACTTTCCCTTTATCTTTTGACTTGACACTTTACTATCAATGGCTATAAATGGTATTTCTTAACAATTTGATAGAGTGTCTTCAAGGATTGCTGTTAATCCTTCATCATTTTCTATAATTATATCATCTCGAATTAGAATGCCAGTCAAGTATTTTTTCTGGAATAATAAATCACTTGACCTTCTGCTTTATCTTTTTTAGCCTCTGGATGAAAAAGTGAGACAAGGATGTCAAGGAATGCTGAAAGTCAGATTGGATCATAGTAAAAATTTTTGGATATATTATCTAGTATACTGTTTTAGTATAATACCCTAGTAAAAAAGTTTAAAATAAAAATATTATTATTATAGGTATCAAAAGATTATCAAGAATAATATCAAAATGGTAGTTATCAGATCCACTGAGGATTACATTCATAAAGGTGAATACATTTGCCAGTATCACTTTGATGAAGAGAAGGTTTATAGGCAGGGAAACAGATGACTAGATGGATGTAATATTCACTGGAAAAGACGCTAGCGACATCTGTACAAACAAGATGGATGTGTAAAATGAACAGCATTGAAATATGTGTTTTGTAATTGACATATAAATAAGTGCTATTCGAAAGCATATTATAATTGGAAGAAGTTAAATAAGATGCTTCAAAATGGGCTGACAGTGGAAGTATTGGGACAGTCTTTTGATAAAATAAAAATGTCTGATACAATAAAGAGCTGGATTTAGAAAGTTATCTCTAAAAAAAATGCGGAAAACACTTCTAGTGACGTTAAAAGTAAGCTTTTTAATGTTTCTAGATCTCCAGAAAGTCTTCTAAGTAAGTGTCTCTAGTGTCTCTAGCATTTCTATGAAAATCAAAACTTCTAAACTTTTTTATTTTTAGCATATGTATAATACAAATATCATTCATATAGTATCCATATACTACCCATATAGCATATATATGTAGCATAGGAAAAGTTTTGAATTTTTTCTAAAACTTTATTTTTACTAAGATTACTAAAGATACTTTGGGTAAACAAAGAAAACATAATCAATAAGCTTAAAATCTCAAAAAAATAATATCATATTTGTTCCTAGAAGTGCCTTCAGAAAAATTACTTAAAAAATAGCATATATATTACATCTGATCTAAAATAAACCATGATCGAGCTTCAGAAATGTTTATAATATCTTGCAAATATACCTTGAAAACCTCATAAGCATACTACTTTTGGCCTTATTCATGGTGATAAACAAGTAAACGAAAGTAGAATTAAACTTAGCCAGGAATATTATATAAGTTATCTAGTATAATTTGTCATTCTGTTTCAGGATTTATGATTTCTTGAGACATTTTTTTGGGATATTGAAAAGCTTGAAAATAACAAAAAAGTTGCAAGAAGTGACGAGAAAGTATTCAGAATTGAAGGCACAGTAAAATAATGATAATGTTGACCAATATTATTCTATAAATTCAGCCAGAACTTTTGGCATAATAACTTAGCATCCAAGCTGACATAGAAGTGACATAAAACTGGCAAACTAATAGAACCACTCTAGCTTTCTGCCAATTCTATAACAGCTCATCAGTAGTTTCAGGATACTATCAAGTCACCATTATGACGTCAAGCTGGATTCTCAAATCACGTGATCTAAAAGATCAGCTAAAATTATAATATAATGTCAGCCAAAATTAATCACAAATTTACCACCTGACATGATTTTTTTTACCACAATTTAGCATTTTAACAGGCAACCAAATAGGCGTATATTCTCAACATAAAACTGGTAACCAAATCAGCACAAAGGGTTAGCATCATCATTATAGAACCAGGCATTCAAAAAAGACTGGAAAGTCAGTACTAGCTATATAGAAATTATCATGTAAATAGATTAGAAATAAGAAAAAAGCAGTTACTATTAGATCATGACATCACCATTAAATTAAAGCACTACTAGTTACTATTAGACTATAAAATTACTACCATAATATAAAGAAAAGATTAAAACAATACTATAAATGCAAAAAAGTTACACTAGTTGAAATTATTTCCTTTAGCACTAATACCATTCGGTTAAAATTCAGCCGATTCGATCATATGATTTGACAAAATTTGGCTTAAGTTACAAAAATCGATAGTCATTTGTTACATTATATATAATTTAACATTATTTTGGCACTAATATCATTTGGCAAACATTTAGCTGATTTGGTTATACTATTAGGCAAATATTTAGCTTGAGTTTAAAATTCGGTAAAAAAATTATGACAAACACATAATTTAGCATTTTTTTTATACTAAGACCTTTCAGCAAATATTTAGATGATTCAGTATGGCAAAATTTCAGTTATTCTTTAAAATTCGATATGAAAATTATAATAAATTGACTGTCGTTTGTTACATTGTATATAATTCAGCATTATATTAATCAGGTTTTGGTTTATTATGAAAAATTTATATTACAAAATAAAAGTTAACAAATATGGAATTTACGATTTATCAGATTTATGGCTAAATATTCAACGGTATTTAAACAAGTAAAAATTTTATATTTTACTGGTACAAATTGACAAAGAATATTATGCATTAGAATAATACTGTCATGAACATTAGGAAAAAATTCATTTTTTCATAATTCAACATTACAAGAGTTTTCATCATCATCGATACTAAAATAATATCAAACTTTATATGTTTCCGCCAGCTTATACCACTGAATAAATGCTAAATTATGTTTTGTTAGTCTATTCTCAAAATTGATTATATGCTTAAAAAAATACTGAACTTGACTAGCATAACAGTCAATCTGATTATCCAATGTTATAAAATTTGCTAAAATAAATAAACTTTTCACATGTCAAAATGATATGGCTGAGCCAAACACCTCTGAACCAATTCTACACTGACCAAATTTATTTATTTTAACATGACTAAGTATAATTGAATCTTTAGGACCATTGTCGAATAGTATATATTTCATATATTGCTGTGTAGTATTCGACCATTAAATTAAGCATCAACTTAGATAATATCATATTGAATTTAAGACTTAACATTTCTCTAGGAAATAGTTCGCATCCAGTAATAATTGATTTCCATATATTTTCAAATTAGACCAAAATTGTTCCATTTCATTAGATGAATATTCGTCATTTTCTAATAATGAACTAACAACAGTTTGATTATCAAGCAAATCTAAACCTTTTGTTCGAATATCGACTGAACTACTGATTTCTCTAATATGATTATCATTCATTAATCTGCATATTATTTCTGGCTCAATTTGTCTATGACTACTCAATACTGAATCTAAATAATATTAATATATTTCATTATTTATTAGCACATTTCGTTATAAAAATTGGCAAAAAACAGAAACTACAATTACCGAGAATCCCATTCATACGCTCAAATGAGAAACACCAGAAAGTATATAATGAACTGAAATATATGAGCATTCTCGTAAATGAAGTGAAAGGTGGAGATTCAGTATTATTTTATCACACCCGTAATGTTCCTCAATAAGTTTTACTATTTTAATCAACCTTTCGTGAGCTTCTTGTATCAAATCGAGTTCTAGAATTTGACCTACCAGAATCGAACAAACTCTAACAAAATGTGTTAGAATCATTCAGTCGATTATTGATAGATATTCCAAAGTGATGTAGTTGCATAAATTGTATAAAATGTTCACCACTGGTCTGCTGTGAAGTTAGAAAAACCTTCTCTGCAGTCGATTTTTCAAGGGATTCTACCCAAATCGGTTGGAACTTGAATCTGATTCATATTTTCTTAGATACTTTTAAGAGCATTTGAAGTTAAAACCTTCTCATTGACCCAATTTGTTTAACTATCTATTTCATTATGCCTAAAAATAGACAATACATTGGGTCGATCGTTAAAAAATGAATTAGATCAAAGTATGATAAACAAAGACCATTTAATAACAGTATGCTTTACAAATTGCTTTCTGTCAGTGTCTGAATTGCACCTTCACCAGCCAAGTGCATCCTCTCGATATTATGACGAATCCTGGGAAATAACCATTTGTTCATGTTATTCATTCCAGCAAAATTATGTTACCGATTTTCATAATTTGCCTTCTTTTCGCACCTATGATATAATACTAATGCCGAAATATGACTGCAAATTTTTCTTGCTGTAGGAATATCGCATGAAACAAGGATTAATGCTGCACAAATTCTCCTTCCTTCTTGACATTCATATGTTCAATTTAGAGTCATACCATTCCAAAGTAACTCTAATTCGTCAACAATTGGTATTAAATAATGATTTATTTTGTGTAAACTCACTTCATTTGGGCTGGACATAATTCCAAGAATTAGTAAATTTTCACGTTTGAATCAAATGTCTCTTGGAAGATTACAAATTGTGGCATATAATACTCCAGTACTATGAATTGTTCCATTAAATGGTTGAAACTAATTCAAATTCAACATTAAGTTTAGATATGAATCAGCTACATTAGGTCTAAAAAATTGAGATTTCTGAACCATTTTCTTTAAATGTCTTCCAAACTTATCTATCATATATGTCAACTAACATGTTACCGAAACTTGTTCTATTGACCTAATGTCATAGATAATTTTTGAACCCTTATTGACAAAATATAACATTGAGTTGTTCTCAAATACTGACAAATGGATGAATTAATTTTGGTTGAAAAAAATTTGAATTATCTGTTTTATAAGACAATAATATATTACAAAGCCGTAACCTGTAAATTGATGAATTTGGAAATTTGACGTGATTGTATTTCATAATCGATAAAGTATCATTCTATCAAAAGTTCATCACTTCATCTTTGTTGTAAAATTTATGATATTTGTACAAGATACGAAATTATGAAATCAGTCTTTGAGGCTAAGCGATTTCTTTGCTAAATAAAGAGTACTTGGAAATCTGTTAAACTTATTACCACCAATTTCAATTAGAACTAATTTCATAAATTTTATAAGAAACTCAGTTGCAGTCTCTGGTAATTTGAAAGTTCATTAACCATAATAAAATCCATGCAAATTGATCATCGATCATTACTTCCTCTTCTTCATCTTGATATAGTTCATATTTCAGTAGAGAATAATCTTTAAAAGTTTCAGAAACAAGTAAATCATTTGAAATACTTTCGTCTTCATTCATAGGAGATTTGATATGACATCTTTCGTTATGTTCACTATTCTCTTTTAAAGAAGACTCAGTATGTTGCTCATCCTCAGAGTCACTCAAACCATCAGTAACTTGCGGATGACTTTTATATCTTCTTGTACGCTTTCGAGATAAATTCAATAATTTCAGATAATGATCAATCATTTTGATTCTTAAAGCTCGTGAATTATTATCAATCATTTTGCTTCTCGAATCTTGTGATTTAATTTCAGCAGGTGATCCAGTATCAAGTATCAATTTGTCAAAATTATAATATAATTATTCGATAGTAGAGTCATCACGAATCGTTGATGAGACACTTAAACTATCATGAATTGTTGATGAACCACTTGCCGATTCATGAAAAAGTTTGGTCTGATTTAAAACCAATTTTCAATTACACTTATTACAATAACAAGGAACTTTGTTAACTTTTTTTTTTAAGTTGACTCAGATGGTAAAGATGGTCGTTTTGTCAGCTTATTACCAATAATATTCGAAATAGACCTATTTCTTGTCATCTTGAAAATTTGAAATTGATGTTTTTTGTCAATGTCAATGAACGATTTATATATATAAATGAAACAATTAATATAGATGCTGCGGCGAAATAAAACTTGTATTAATATTCGCATTATAATCTACAACTTACATTATATTTGAAACTTAAAATAATACCGCATGATGATTGAAACTTATAACAATTACCGCATGATAATCGAAATTTAAGTAACACCTGCATTATAATCGAAACTTAAGTAACACCTGTATTATAATCGAAACTTAAGTAAAACTTGCATTATAATCGAAACTTAAAACGATTACCGCATGGTAATTGAAATTTTCAAGAATTATTATATTATAATCGAAATTTAAAACTATTATTGCATTAAATCGAAACTTAAAAGAATACTTGCATTATAAATGAAATTTAAAAGAATACTGAATTATAAAACAATTATCGCATTATAATCGAAACTTAAAAGAATACTTGCATTACAGTAGCAATCATAAGTATCCGACCGCCCGAGATCATCCAAAATTACTATATAACTACCCCTTAAATTTTCCAGAAATATAATGTAACACAATACATGATCATCTATAAATTTATAAGTGTCAATGATACAAAAAAAAATTTAGATGATCATCAAACTTTCGCTTAAAAAATGGAACTTTCTTTAGAGAAACGATATGAAATTGTCTTTTTACGTAAGCACCCAGCTGGTCCAAAGTTTAGTTTTGGATTTATTGCTAAGCAGGTACGTTGTAGTAAGTCTACAGTTATTTATTAGGTTAAAAGATATCATGAAAATCGGGACCTAAGTACTTCAGAAAGATCGGGGCAGCCTTGTATAATATCTACGAAACAAGATGACAAGATTATAAAGATGGCAGAGAAAGAACGTAATATAACAGCCATTCAAATACAAGAAAAAATGGAAGAAAGAGGTGTTAGAATTAGTGTAGAAACTATAAGGCGACGTCTTCGTAAGTCTAGAGTAAAGTTTAGTAATAAAATTTCTAAACTTTTGCTTAAAGAAGACCATTGAAAGAAAAGGTTGCAATGGGCAAAAAAACATAAGAATTTTGATTGGAATTGAGTTATTTTTACAGATGAGAATACATTTCAATTATATACATCAAAAAAAGGTTTGGCAGTTTTCTGGTAGAAAAAAAGTGTTTCGTTCTATTAAACATCCACCAAAAGTTCATGTTTGGGAATGTTTTTCTGCTTCTGGATTTGGTAAGCTATTTTGCTTTCAGAGAAATCATAATGCTGAATTTATGTGTACTATTTATGAGCAGGGTCTTCTGGCTTCCACCTCTAAACTTTTTGGTGAAGGTAACATAGATTGGATCTTACAAAAAAATAATGATCCAAAGCATCGATCGAAAATCGTGAAAAAATAAAAGGAAGAAAATGGCATTGAGGTACTTTCTTGGCCATCAATGTTTCTAGACCAAAACTCTATAGAAAACGTTTGAAGGTTAATGAAAATTAATATACCAAAAAAAAATTCAATCAATTAGAGGGTTAAAAGGGGAACTTACAAAAGAATGGAACTGATTATCACCTGTACTTGCTGCGAATTTGGTAGCTAGCATGAAAAGGCGTACAGCCACACTTATAGAGTCAGATGGTGACTACACTATGTATTAATTTTAGTTAGTTGGTTATGTATTTTTTAAATAATAAAAAATTTTGAATTTACTTACTTGTAGCTGGAGTTAGAGGCAGTCAGATACTTATGACCGCTACTGTATATATCAATTCTAGATAAATAAATATTTGAAAGTTTTGTAGTAGAAAAAAAGAAAACTAAAAAAAATTAAAATTTTTACTTTATAAGCTAAATATGATTTTTTCATAAAATAAGTTTAAATTTAATATTAACAAAAAAATTTTTTTATAGTTTTCTTCTTTTTTATTACAAAATAACTATTTAACTAAATATCATAAAATAATATTTTTTAATAAAATTTAAAATATATATTTAAAAAAATTAAAAATAAAAATTATATTAATAATAATATTTTATTGTAATTTAAATTCAAAATTTTAATTTTTGTTAATAATATTTTTTTTTATAACAAACTTAAATTTGTTATTTTATTTATTTTATATTATTATTATAAACAGATAAATATGACAGAATTTATGTGATATAGATAATTGACAAATCTGACAAATTTAACATATCTGACATTATGCCATTTCTAACATTTCTGACATGTCTGACATATATGATATATTTGACATGATTAACAAATAGGATATATTAGACAGATTAGATATATATAACATATTGGATATATTGACATATACGATATATTAGACATATTATTTACAGTGGGCAACAAAAGAAACGCAAGTAGAGTTGCTTGCCTTTAAAAGCTTATAACTCACCAACCACGAATGCTAAAAATATAGTTTTGTATTTGTTTTAAACCTCATAACCTAGCTAATATTCAGTAAAAATTTAAAATACGATTATTAAGACCAATTTTGCGCAATTTAGCGATCTATATAAACAATTCTTACTTAATGAAATTTAAGTGTAGAAAACTTTTTCAGTAGGCCAACTACTCAAAAACTGATACTGTATTCAGATTCTCCTCAATGCTGCGATTCTAACAAGTTAAATTTTGTTTAAATCGGATCAGTAAATCAGCAAAAAATCGGTAAAGAAGATTGTCGCTATACATGAAGTTAAAATGGATCATTTCGGATATCCGAAATGGTCGAAATGGTCGAAATCATTTCGACCATTGAAGGCTAAAGTCGCGAAA
>CAMKVN010002830.1:0-12189 GCA_946474995.1 Funneliformis geosporum
AGTAATTATAATGAGCTAGAGATGCGAGAAATGGAAAAGAAATACAAAGGAATATAGCAGGAAGGCAATGGAAAGCAGATTCCTTCTTAGTGGGAACTGCCCTTGTCCCCCCACATCTTTATTTTTTACTATCATGTATCACTTGATTTTAATACGCTTCGGACGCTCTAACGGTTCCCGTTACCTAGTTGTTATTGCATAGTTTTTTTTGTCGATCGTACTTATTATAGAAATGATGATCAAATTTTTCATCCAATTAGAAGAAAGTCTTCCTTTGACGTGTCAGGACTTGCTAGTTTTTTCCACCCTATAAATGATTGGCTATTTTCGTTACAACGGTTCCTGTTTCTCTAAATATAAATTTATATTATTACAACTAAAGTATTTCTTTATTTATATACAAATAAATTGAAATTAAAACATTATAATTCAATTAAATATTTCAAATGAGCAATTTTCATTAATTGTATTTTAACACTATTTCATGTGGCCTTCAGGCACGCGTTTCCCAGCTTTCAGTAAGTATTTTAAATGCATTTTTGCTACAAAAATTAACTCAAATGAATGAAATAAATAAATAGAACTCGCAGTGACTGATAAAATCAATTAAAATTATAAACGTTCACCAAAAAAAAAAATCGTTAATTTATTTATTAAGATTTAATTTAATCATGCTTGATTCAACATTATGCTGGCTCGAACGATTTTTTAAAAAAAGAACATCCATATAAAAAGGGATTTTCATAATATTCATGCGTGTACAGATGTTGATGTTGAACCAATTAAATATTCAAGATCTGCATGCAGACCTTTGTGGCTGGACGCAATTCACTTGCGCCTGCGGCCAAATCTCGGAGTTGCAAAAATATGCAATTAAAAAATTTTATTAAGTGAGGTAAAGTTGTAAACCTTTTAAAGTTTTTGAGAAAACCAGTGCTTTTGACAAAATATTAATCATTCATATTAAATAATGACGAAATGCAACGTGGAAAATAGTTCTGTCGATCTGTATGTAAGATGCCTTTAAAGGTAAGTAGGACGAACGATAAATGTAACAATATAAAGAAAATATTCAGCCCAATTCATATCCTTCTGAACAATGTCTAATATCTCCGAAAATTACGAAATCGAGAATTATAATCAGTGGATTGAATGGATAGAGGAAGCTATTACTAAAGGGCATATAAAATATTATGAAAATGAAAATTTTAGTCATACTCGAGAAATTGCAGCAGGAGGTTTTAGTAAGGTATATTGTACGAATTGGAAAAATACCAATAAATGTTTAGCCCTAAAATCTTTTTCTAATTTTGACCATGCCACGGTTAAAGAAATTGTTCACGAGGTAAATTGAAATATATTGAATATATTTGGTTTGTTTGTTTGGGTTAATCATTCGCGATTTGATTATTGATAATTTTGTCATTTTATCGATCCAGATTAAATTACAAAAAGTAGTCGACTTTTATGATAATGTTATTCGCTTTTATGGACTTACATCCGAAAAAGGTATGATGAAAATAAAATCAGATGTATCCATATATCGTAAATTCATTTAAACAAAAATAATTCATGTACTGTACATCTTTTTAGATCAAATGAAAAGATACTTGCTGGTGTTAGAATACGCAGATGGTGGCACGCTCAAGAAACATTTAAAGGAAAATTCGAATGTACTTACGTGGAATGATAAATATGACTTGGCTTATCAGTTGGTTTGTGCGGTTTCAAATTTGCATAACGAAGGAATCTTACATCATGATTTGGTAATTAATTTATCTTCTCGCTTTTACATATCAAATAAAACTTTTTATAACATATATTTATTTATTATAGCACTCCGGTAACGTGCTTGTTCATCAAAATAATATTAAGCTCGCCGATTTCGGATTGTCAAAGAGAATTGACGAAGCATCCAAGCAACAATCGAAATTTTTTGGTGTAATTCCATACATGGATCCAAAAAGGCTCAGTAAACGAAGAAATAGTAGAAGAAATAGCAATGATTCACAATCATATTCATATAAATTAAATGAAAAGAGTGATGTTTATAGTGTTGGCGTGTTGTTATGGGAAATAACGAGTTGCCGACCGCCATTTTACGAACACGGGGAGCCATATGATGTTACTTTGGCTCTGGATATAATACGGGGCACTCGAGAAACGATTGTCCCAGACACACACCCTATATATTCTAAACTTTATACAGGTAAATATAATTATTATTTTAAACAATTAAATTATCAAATAAAATCACATACGTATGTATTTTAGATTGTTGGGATGGGGAGCCAGATAAACGTCCAAAGATGATCCAGGTGGTCGAAAGATTAGGCGCGATTATCTCTCCAACAGACACAACGGCAGATAATTGCAAATTGGATTATTGTGATACGACGATCCACGCATCAAATAAAAGTCAATTTGTTTCAAGAACCATCGATGATTACTCATCGCAAGGCGAATTAAATCGAGTGATTCAAAATTTAGATCAGATGGGTTCAAAAGAGATTATAGAAGCTTTTGAAGAACATGAGAGTATTTCGGAGGAAGAAGATTTAAATAACGTCATAGATGAAATAGTATCTTTTATCTTTAATATAACAAATGAAGGGAAGGAATTAAGAATAAGAAATCAACATGTCTTTGATTATTTTAATAATCAATATATTACTTCGCAAGAAATTTTGAATTGGCTTTTAAGAAATCAGAATAATCCGAATAATATCTTTTTGCTTGGGTACTTCAATTATTTTGGAATTGAAATATGTGAGGATGATAAAAAAGCATTCAATCTATTTTTTAATGCTTCGAATCAAAATCATAAATTGGCCCATTTTTTTGTCGGGGAATGTTACAGGTATGGAAACGGGACCAAAAAGAATGAACAATTGGCCTTTGAATATTATAAGAAATTGGCAAATCGAAATTGTGCGGCAGCACAATTACAAATTAGTTATTGTTATGAAAAGGGAATAGGTATTAAGAAAGACGTGAAGAAGGCGATTTATTGGTATCAAAAAGCTGCACATAATGGAAACATTGTTGCGATCTATAACCTCGGAAATTGTTATAGGAATGGAATAGGCGTTAATAAGAACTATCATAAAGCTTTTAAATTATATAAAAAATCAGCAAAAAATGGATGCTTAAGTGGAATTACGATGGTAGGATATTGTTATCACAGGGGTAAGGGAACGATTGTTGATAAACGAAACGCTTTTGATTTATTTTATAAAGCTGCAAATTTAGGAGATGGAATAGCTCAATATAACCTTGGAATTATGTATGAAAAAGGTGATGGAATAAAAAAAAATATGGAACTTGCCACGTATTGGTATAAACAAGGGTATCAAAATGCTCAAAATAGATTGGAAAATGTTTTTAAAAATGTTTAACTTTTTTTTTAAAATGTATTATAGCTTGAATTAAATAAAAAGCGTGTAAATTATTATGTCATATATGTTGTAAGTTTAGTATAGGTACTGTAATAAATGTTTTGTGTATTTAGGTTAGGTTAATAAAATTTTATGTTAATAAAAATAAAAAAAAAATAATTAAAAAATAAAAAGTATAATAATAATTGTAATTAATTCATAACTGAATGCCTTGTTTAAATTTTAAATACCGAGAATATTTCTCAGAGATACTGAAAAAAAAAAATTGCTAAAATTTTAAATATGAACAAAAATGCAGATCGTCTTCGCAAAGCACGTGCTTGGGTTTAATTGGGATTGTGAGTAAGATTTTAATTTCAATCATAATTAGCGCTTAACCTCAATTACGTTTTTTGACACCAGATTAACCATCTCAATCTCAAGCACGTATTTTGTGAAAACTCTCCATTGAAATATTAAATTAATAAGTCTAAATGAGAAGCCATGCCGTTTTAATGGTTAATAATTATATTTCAAGTGATTATGTAGAGAATGAATTTTAATATTTCTATTATTACAATTTAAATATTGCTACGTTTACGCTACTTTGTTAAAAAGTTTTAATGCTCATATAAAATGCAATCAACTGCAGTAAATCTATATGATTCGAGTTAACTCGAATCCCTGATGCGAGTACTCTTCGAGTCATAAAAATACAGACATGAGTCCAACCTCTACAGTATGACATTGGCCTGAATTAAGTATTTAACGCCGAAAAAATTTGTTAACCGATATATAGTTAATACATATATGGATCGTATGCTATTAATATTAGGTTATGAGATATAGTAAATCATATGATCTGAACATGATGTATATGTTCGCGTAGAAGCTTCAAAGATTTGGTTAACAAGACGCTTTTGATTCTTAAATCTACCAAAAAAGGTATCACGTGATATTTATTTTTTTAAAAAAAATTACTGTATATGGAGGTACACGATAAAAGCCTGTACCGTTATTAGAATATTTGGCACAACGTTTGGCAAGTAAATTGAATAATCTTCGATCACGTGACTGGTGATTTGTAGATATTCAATCCTTTATTTTTTTTTCTTCCCATAACATGTATATATACTTTGATTCACTGTAAACTTCTTCCGGCATTCCAATTTGCAAATTGTTGCCTCAAAGTCTTACAATTAGGCCGGTCAAACTCGATTTTTCGGTTCTCGTAATATCCAGAATTCGAAAATGACCCGGTGACCCGCCTTTTATTTTTATATAATTTTATAAACTCTAATTACTATTCTTACTTTCACACACAAATTATAAAACGTAAAAATTCCATTTTATTTGATGAAGGTACTCCTGTAGATGAACATGTAACATCGAAAATTTTTTTACAACATTTTCCATTGATACACTTGAACCGGCCTAATTGTGAGAATTTTTTGTTGATATATCTTGTTCTTTTGTATTATATGGAAAGATTATACAAAATTTATTGCTCCTAAAATTGAGAAGTATTTAAGTCCTTCAAATACTTATAATGACTTTGTGATTGCAATTACGGAGACTGTCAATATTGATTGAATTGTGAAACTGATGCGGTAATATATCTTTTTAAAAAGAAAAAAAGGGAAAAATATAAAAAAAATTCAAGTTAGTTCGTTCGTTCTAATAAAATAAAGTAATGGAAATAGTTCCTCATAATTTCATTGAGATAATTAGGAGATAATGAAATTTTACGATTTGGACAATTTAATAATTTATAACGAAATTGAAAGGGCAAGATTTGATAATCTAAATACAAAGAATCAAACTTCTGTAATAAGACTTTATAGTAGAGAATCAAATAATTCTACTTATATATACACAAAAACGAAACAAAGTTAAATCTTTGATCTAGAAATTCTACCACAGAAATTCCTTAAAATTATAGATGACAGATTCTTAAATGAGCGAAAAGACATCCTCCCGATCTCTGAAATGACATTATGCTTCAATAAAGTGTAAGATCAATCTGTAATATTTAAGTTATAAATTAAAATTTTTTTCGTTATAATAATAAATGACTAAAGACTTTCATATATGAGCCCACTCTCAACGACTTTCAGCATTTTATCAAATAAGATCATTGGTGGACGTTACAAAGCAGAATTTGTAGTATGGATAAAATAAAAAGGAAAAAATTAAATTTTCCTGAGACCTTTAAGTGTATCTTTCCCAATGTTTTCAGGATCTTGTTAGGATAATATAACAGGAGCAAGTTTCAAAGATTGACAAATAAATAAATAAATGTTGAGACAAGTGTTCTTGCGATAATCATTATTAACCATTTATTATCACTATTTCTTTATCACATATTCTAATAATAGTATATGGTTTCGATATTTTAATATTATTGGAATAAAGTCCAAATAAAGTGTTTAAATTTTTAATATATATTTTTAATTAGAAATTCTTTAAAAGTTATATTTCGCGGATTTCGCGGAATTCAAGAATTTTCTTTGATCTCTTAGAGTGCACCAATTATAATATTAAATTTATTCTAGTCAAAATAAAATCAGGGAAATTAGAGATAATTTGTATTTCCTAGTAAATTTCAATTGGTAAAAAGAACCAAAAGTTTAAAGCTCTATTATATTTGGTAAAGATAATTTATATATATATATTTAATATAACTTATTTAATAAATATACTTGTTGATTTTATTTTTAGCATTCAAAAGTTTAAGCTATGGGTCAAATAAAAGCTAAAATTTTTCAAGATGAAATAAATGCTAATGTAGATTATGCCCGTGAATTGTTTTATTCTAATAATTATCAACTCAATGAGATGAAATTTCTGATGTTGAGATAATAAAGAGGCAGATTTTATACCAAAAGTATGTATGTTAGTAATATCATAAATGTCTGGATTCAATTCATGTTAAGAATTTGTATGTTTATTACAAAAAATATTTTTAAGGTAAGTTAATACTACTCCTTGTAAATGTAGAAGTTTATGAAAATTTATACAAAAGGAAATGTAATGACATATGGGTGATTTAAATATCAATAAAAGTTTAATGATACTTCGCATTTATGGCGCAGGAGTCATCAAGGATTTTATTGTTAACGTTAATTAATGGGCGAAATAATAAAACACTCACTATTTTATTTAAAGAAATTTATAATCAAGCTTATGTTCTAAGTGTGGTATTATATTTTTTTTTATTCGCGCTGTCAGGTCACTAATTCACTAAAAAAAGAAATAATTCAGTGATGATGATAATACAATGCGATAGACGGTGGCTTCGTTTCCCACCTTTATCGGAATGATGATTGTGATTGATTTGACAAGTGCGTATGCATGCAGATTTCAATTGATTTACAATTCCTACACAATTTTTTTTACTCAAAGTACATTTTTACATACTGTATATCCATTCGATATAGTCGATTTAACAGACCAATTTTCTCAAAGACGAATTTCATTTTATTAATTTCTTAATATTATTATACAACAAATTATTTTTTATAATTATTCTGTCAATTATTTTTTATAGGTAAATGATGAAATTTGTTTTTATATGCAGCAATTTATTATGTAACCGTAACACGATTATTAGGACGAATAAATGACGTGAGTACTGTTACTGTTCAATATAAAGTTACCAAATATATCAACAAAGAAAAAAAAATCTAAATAGAATTTTTTTATTATGATTTACGAATTGCATGAAAGAAATACGTATTTTTTTTTGTATTTTGGAAATACAAAGGACAAACACATTGCGCCAAATGATGTTCACTTGACCATTTGAATGCCATGATCGACATGGATGCCAAAAAATGAAAAGGTTTTTGTCTCACTGTTTTGGCAATCGAATAGATAATGAACACGTATATAAATGAAGTCTCAACTGAAAGGTGAAAATTACCTTTTTTTCCTTTTTCGTAAAAAAATTTTCTCATCCTTTCAAAGTTACATTATTTTTTTTTTTTTTCTTGTTTTTTTTTTAAAAAAAAAAAAGAAAAAAAAAATGGCAAAATATTTTCAGGATAGAGATTTTATAAATAAAGATCTCCAAAACGAAGCGTTAACGCATAAATCGTACGCATACGAAAATCCAATGAGCGGAAATCATAATGAAAAATTAGAATTCTTGGGAGATTCGGTTATATCCCTTGTAATGTCAAATTATTTGTATAAAAAATGTAAAGATGAAGGAGAACTAACAATGATGAGAGCAAAGTTAGTTTGCAAACAAACTTTGGCAGAGTTTGCGTCAGCGTTAAATTTAGAAACAAGGATGAAATTTGGCAAAGGTGCTTTAAATACCAACGCAAGAAATAATGAAAAGGTTTTAGAAGACGCTTTCGAAGCTTATATTGGTGCCGTATTTTTGGATTCAGATGAAAATTTTTTAGAAGTAATGGATTTTATGAAACCTTTGTTAGAACCAAAAGTTGAGAAACTTCTTCTGGAAAAAAATAATGCGCAGCAAAATGATCCTTCTAAACCTATAATCGGTCCTCAGGATGTACCTCTTATGACTTTGCCTCTTGAAGATCCAATTAATAAACTTCAAACTTGGTCGCAGAGAAGATCATTTGGTTTACCTAAATATAATTTGGTTGAAAATAAAGAAGTTGAAAATAAAGAAGTTGAAAAGAAACATATTCAACCTAAGTTTACTTTTGAAGTTGTCATTAATGGAATTACTTACCCTCCAGGGACGGCGAGAAATAAATCGGAGGCTAAAAAATTAGCTGCCACCAACGCCCTAAAATTAATTGATGATACCGTAAAAATTATTAAATAATTAGCTTTCTTTATATGTAATGAGATAAGAATTTTTACAACTTTTGACATTTTTTTTTTTATTTTGTAAGTTATTAATATTGAAAGGATAACCAATTTAGAATTGAAAAATAAGTAATAAAACGATTTAAGCAAATTTTGTTAATAATTTTATAGTATCTTTTGGACTCTTATGATTCAAATTATAAAATAAAGTTTACGTTTGAGTTTTCTATATTAATTTTAATTTGGTACTACGTGTTGTTTGAACGTTGCATTACGTAATTTGTCCAAAATAGTAAATAAATTTTCTTTAGAAAATATCACATATGGGAACGTTTTCAGTAAAATCAAGTTATGAGATATAGTAAATCATATGATCCATATTGCTTCTTTATTCCAATGAAAAGGAAGACATTGATTCGTATTACAACTATACATGAAACCGAAATCAACTCTGTATGATTTTTGCAAATTGTGTCATTTAATATCAATCGTTCTTTATATTAAAATCCTATCACAGAAGAATTTTTTAAACTAACATTTTGCTTGATATTGAAAAATATTCATCTTATAATGAAAATAAATACTTAAAATACATTTATAAATAAATCCGATTATTATTTCATGCAGAATTGGTTTGATAATAACTTTAGATAATAAAAGAAATAATAAAGGTAGCTTGAGTTTAAATTGATTATTGGCTTGTAGCGTCTAGTTACAACAATTTTTTTTTAAAGTGCCAAATTTATAAAATACATATTAATATATAAAATCATGTGACTTTAAGATGCAAATTTATATAAATCACGTGATTTATATTTTGTTTATTCAAAATTAACAAATTATATAAATTTTTAAGAATTAATTTGAGGAATAATGTGATGTCTTTTATATTTTTTACCTGCATATTCTGCTTGTTTTGCATTAAGTTCTTTCTATAAAAATCCATACATCTAAAAAGACTTTTAAGTATAACCTCAAATTTATTTTAAAAAAATTGAATCTAATGCTTCTAATACAACTTTTTTTAATTCTTATCAAGTATAATCACAATTTCTTTTAAGAAAATTGACTCACAATGAAATTTAAAATAAAAAAATAATTTTATGATTTAAATTTTCAATTTTTTCATAAATTAAATAAGATTAATTATAAAAATCTTTTATTATTCCAAAATATGTCACATATAACAATTTTTTTCAAATGTTTCATTTTTGCAAAATCAAATTAAATCTTCATTTATAATCCTTTTTCTTAAAATAATATTTACATATTTTTTATTTTTTTTGCAAATTAGGATCTAAATAATCATTTAATAAAACCATATAGGTGATATGCTATTAAAATTAAGATATAGATCATATGATTTACTATAATCTGTATCTCAATTTTAATAGTATACTACCCATATGTTGCATTTATTTATTAAATATAATACTACACATTTTTGGTTATATTCTACTAGGATTTACATTCATTACTTTTACATTAATTGCATTTAAAGTATAAGAATTATGTATAGAAGAATTATCAAAAGCAATATAGCAATAGTACTCAAATGTGTTTAATTCAAATAGAAATAGCTTTTTTAACAATATATAAATAAACAAATTTTTAAAATGAATTATATTTTATAAATAATAAAGAAAAAAAAAGTATATTATTATATACTTGTTTAATTAATTGTTTAATATTTTAATAACATCATAATTTTTTTCAGAATGTATCATTATTCTTGCTTTATGTAAAAAATTTTTTATCAACAGTCTTTATTTATTCTTTGTTAAGTTTAAGTCTTCCAATAATTTTACAAAAAAAATTACTAATATAAATTGCTCAACCTTATCCTTTTTTTGAAGTGGCTGTTTAGTATTAGGACCATTCAGATTTACTACATGAAATAATATTTTATTATGAGTAATAGTTTTTTATTTCATTAAGAAAAGGATTTGTTTAAATATTTAAATCAACTCTTTTAAATTGTAATATTAATTTTTCATATCTATTTAGAATAAATATTATTATATATTAATTTTATTATAAAATAAACAAGTTTGCTATTATCACCACTGGCGTTCACTACCAGTGTTATATGATTTTTAATGTTAGGTGATTTCGATTAGCAAATGTTTTAATAAAAATATGTTACAGCTAATACTAATAATTTATATTGCTTAACTCTAATATATTAAATCACTAATTTAACTATTATATCTCTAACTATTAACATCATATTGATTACTGTTTTC
This sequence comes from Funneliformis geosporum, assembly GCA_946474995.1. Classification (NCBI taxonomy): domain Eukaryota; kingdom Fungi; phylum Glomeromycota; class Glomeromycetes; order Glomerales; family Glomeraceae; genus Funneliformis; species Funneliformis geosporum. The sequence continues at coordinate 10,418 of CAMKVN010002830.1, forward strand.
TTTATCAACCTTATATTTAACACATTCATGAATATTATGTCCTCTACCTAAGCAATATCTACAAATTTTAAGTATACTTTCATTTGATTTTAACGTAGAAAATTGATTATTATTTTCTACTAAAGATTTGTAATGCTTAGAAGAATGTTCTTTTGCCTTGTGATATTTTACGTTAGATATTACATTAAGGTTATTCAAATGCTGTTATACATTATTATTAATTTTAGAATTAATAGAAGACTCTTATAATATATTGTTTTGTAATTGACTAGGCTAATTAACTTCTTTAATATCTAAAGTCTTACAGAACATTATTAGGATCATTAAGCTGATTTTTTATTGAACTGGTACATATTGGTTATAATAAGATGCTCATATTATTGCAATATTTCATAATAAATTGTATTAAAATTCCAGTTAATTCTGCTATACTACCTTCACTACAGCAATTTGAATGCTTGTTTTAGCCAAAAACATTGTATTTTCATATTGAATTTTTTTATTAATGAGTTTTCTTGCAGTTGGTGCATAAACATTATCAAGTTTAATTTGATTAATATAATATAAAGGTATAGAAATGCTACTTGTTTTTCCTTTAGCAATTGTAATATTTGATGTTCTGATGGAATTGATTCAAACCAACGACTATAAATAAAAGATAAATGAAATATTACTTTTTCTGATTGAATTAAGTATTGATGTCTACATAGTATTTCTTGATTTATAATATGCATACAAGTATAAAGTAATGTTGAATCTTTTAAAATTATAACATAATGTGATTTGTAAGGTTTTTCTGAAGTTGGTATAATGCTAGATACTTCCTAAAGTTCATAAATATTATCATATAATATGCCTGATAGTAATTCATTTAAACAAATCTATGATGTATCATATAACTGCTCAATTATATCATCAAGTGTAATAATTGATTTTTTGACCTAAAAATAAAAAAATATAATGAGATTTTTGATTTAATTCATACATAAACTAATATCATGCCTAAGGTTGCTTGTCTAAACTCATTTTGGATTTGGCTAAACGTCTAAACCTTTAATTTTGCTAAATTTTTACTAAGTGTTTGATATAGTTTCGCCATTTTTATAAGCTTTGATACAGTTTTACATTTTATGAATTTTGCAGATTTTTAAATAAGATTTTAATATAATTTAACCAAGTTTTACCTTTATCATTTAGACGTCTGTTTAAACTCTGAATTTCATTCAGTAACCTTAATCATGCCTTATTCTAATTATACACTTACCCTAATAATATGTCTTATCCTAATTCAACCCTTACCCTAATGCTATACTTTATTCTAATTTCACACTTATTCTAATATTACACATTATCTTAATCTCATACTTACCTTAATATCACGCCTTATTCTAATCTTACCCTTACCCTAATACCACATTTTATACTAATTCTTAATTCTAATTCAACTCTAAATAATTCTGATTAAATAAAATGAATTTACTTGATTAACAATGCTTGTTTCATTTGAGCTCTTTAAAGAGATAATAGAATAGGTGCTAAATTAGCTTTTAACATATTATCAATTTCTTTGAATATAGTGTCATAAGTTAATAGAAGTCAAACTGATAGATTTAATCTATAATAATCCTTAATACGAGTATATTGTGCCTCTTTTTCTAATTCACATTGTTAGCTTAAATGGTTCGTCGTTAAGTCAACTAAGATTATTTGCTAACAGGGAGTTTAAGTTCGTCTAAACTATGGAAGAAATAAACACGAATTAATTATATTGA
>CAMKVN010002831.1:0-12181 GCA_946474995.1 Funneliformis geosporum
GATATTTCACGAAGATCATAAACTAAAAGGGAAGCCAAAGGGTATCAAGCAAGTACTTAAGGAGCGTAACCTTTGGCCGGATAAAAGTATTCGTTTGATATGTGAGCAGTGCTCTGAAAAACAAGAAGATGTTAATTTAAAAAGGTCTGATTGTTGCGCAAGGAGGATCATGTCGTTACAACCCGATTTTTGTGAACAAAAATCAATATTAGAAGAAGCATTAATTGAAGCAAATCATATATTCGAGCGATACCCAAAGTTCTATTGTGAGTGCAACTTCATAGAACAATACTGGGGTTTTACGAAATGAGAAACAAGACGGATATGCAGTTATAATTTTGCCGATTTATTAATACAGGTTTCAGAAGTTCTTATTAGCGTTCCTGTAACAACTATCCATAAGTTTGCACGAAAGTCATGGAGGTACATGGACGCGTATAATAAAGGATTAGAGGGTAGGACCGCTGAGTGGACTGTTAATAAATATAAATCCCATCATCGCTTACCCGAAAATATTGAAAGAATAATGAATTAGTTAGACAGTAATAAATAAATAAATTGAAATGTAATAAATATCATATATACTTAGCTTTTACGATACGATATCTGTTTTTCAAATAGTATGATAGTAGAGATTTTTTTGAATGACGTGTGGTATAGCAGTGTCGTGTTGTTAAAAAATATAAACGCGTATTCGTGATACAAAATTCTTGAATTTTTATTGGTTGATATTATGTCACGTGATTAAGGATCAGTTTCGGAAATTTTGAAACAAAATCACGTGATTGTCGAGTATAGACTTCCGGCATCATATAATAAATTTTAAATTCAAAGCATCAATTAATTTAAAAGCCTTATCTTTATCTTTAGAATGTTATGCATTAATTACATCATCATTAAGTGTATCAATAACTGAAAAAATACAATAACTTGATAAAGATTATATATAACATTTGATATAGATAACTATCTTGTATTAATAAATGTTCAATATAGTAAGCTAAAGATATTCATTTACATCTTGTATAAACTTTAAATTTTGCATTCGCTTATATAATCTATTAAAATATTTATATAATTATTTGCATGTAATTTCATATTCTTTAAAATATGATACTTCTTTTACAATATCTTGATTAGCTAAATGAAGTTTATATGCAATATAATAAATAGAAGTTATAAATGGATTTCACTTTTTAATTGTATTATTATATCATTAATATATCCTAAATTAAAAATATAAAATATTATTAAATAATTAATTCAAAATTATTTCTAATTTACTAACATATCATTATAAAAGCAACATCATTTCCAAAATGAGCTATATATTTAATTTGTAATTCTTTTTTACTAAAAAATTTTTTATTTGAATTGTAATATTATTTGCATTACAATCATCAAGTTTTATTAATCCTATATATCTTAACACTGGTATATTATTTGACATGTGATTTGATATAAGTACTAAATGTTTTTCATCAGTTATTGTTGTAAATTTATCAATTAAAATTCTCCTTGATTAGAAGTATTAATTTTATCAATTAATACCTTTTTAATTACATAAAAAATAGCCTTTTCAAATTTTCACGTATATTTTGAAGTATAATATGATCCATATTGAGAAGTATCAGCAGGCGTTGTGAAGAATTCAGATAGTATTTTTATTAGAATTTAATACTAAATTACATAAGTTAGGAAAAATAAACACATTTCATTTGATGAATTATTTTTTCTTTATCATTATTTAAATGTTGAGAAAAACTTTGAATAATATTGGATTGATTTGTTTTTCTTGCATGTGTATTCTTTGTTTTTAATGTGCCTATAATTAAATCTTTTTTGTAAATAGTATATCCTTTAACCATTTGATTATTATAACCTGCTTTTTCACACTAAATACAAAACAAAATTTTTCCCATTAATCTTACGATATTCCAGCTAGTCACTATATATATCACGCTATTGTTCTTTTGGAGCTGCTACTGCCTTTGATTTTTATTAACTGAAACTTTGCTTTCATCGATTGTAGAGTTAGATTTTTTTTATCTGTGTTATTAGAAGGAGTTTCACTATTTTGTTCAGTATAGCCTAAAATTTATCCATTTTTACAAAGTAAAAAATGTAAAATTTTGATTATAACATAATCAAAATTTAACAAAAATCTTAATAAGTTGATAGAATATTGCAATTAAATCAATAAATTAAAAATACATTTCAATAAATAAAAATTTTATTTTATCGTTTTTATCAATTATGTGACTGTGCGCAGCTATGCACAACTGTACGGGACTATATATAGTCCAGTTTATGCTACAACTGTGCAAAATTTACTATACGTATTTGTGCACACTTTTTCAAAATTTATGTGTGGAATGTTTTTGATCATATGCAAGCACTGCTAAAATCATACACTGGTCCTGATAATCAATGATATTTTCTAATAATTATCCAAATGAAAAGCTTCAAAATCATCCTAAAGGATTAAAACAAATATTACAAGAGCGAGGAAAATGGTGGATTTAAATTAGAATGCAGAGAGTGTAAAGAGAAGAAAAATGATGGAAATTAAATTAATTGTTATGCATAACGAATAATGTCCTTAGAACTTGATTTTCTTATGCAAAAGGATGTAATTGCTGAAATTATTGAGAGAGCAGGTCATAAATGTATTTTCTATCTGATATTCCATTGTGAATTTAATTTTATTAAATGTTATTGGAGGCTGCAAAAAGACATGTAAGAGAAATTGTAATTAGGTTTAAAAAAAATTATATCACAAAGTCTTGAATCAATTTCATTAGTTACAATTAGAAGGTTTGCAAGAAAACTTGGCGTTATATGGATTTTATATCAAAAGGGTATTGGTGAAAAATTAGCTGAATATGCAGTTAAAAAATATAAGTCAAATAGAAGGATTTCAGACGAAATTATTGAAGAATTATTAGAGTGTTTTCTATTAAAATTCGACAATCTGTAAATTTAACAAAATATTTAATATGAATTTTTGAATCAACTTAAATATTTATCACCTGAAATCGATGTAAAAATTCAACATATTTAATGATTGAAAAATTAAAAAGTATAAAAATTTAAACTGATACGCTTGCTGCAAATAATTTACAAGATTTATATGAATGATTGAATATGTTTAAATATAAGTAAATATATTATAAAACTTATTTTATTCGAAAAAACGTGATTTATGCCGTCTGATATTATTTAGTCCGGAACGAAGTGAAGTACTAAATTCGGTGTCCGCCCGCTCAAAATTTGAGTCGATACGTGATTGGTCTCTTTCGTTACACTTGTGTTCCGGACTTAACAACGGTTTCCGAAACCGTTTCCTAGTATAGTAAAATTTCATCTTCGCCGAGTGATTTATCACATTTTATACTGTTCGTTTTTTTTATTATATTTGGAGAGAGATATATATAAACAACATAGTAGTAAGAGTTTTCTTTTTACAGCGAATCGACTAAGAAAATGACGGACTTACCAAACATGCCTTCCTTTGATAGTCTTGCACTAAAACCCGAGCAACGTTGTAATAAAGTTTTTAATGCTATAATAAAAACGCTATTGCATAACAGAAATCAATGGATGACAGCAATGCAATTAGTCGGTATGCTAGTCGTCGTGTTAAAGCAAGCGAGTCGGAAGTCGTTTACGATAAGTATCACTTAATTAAAATTTTCGACCTTTTCTTTATAGAAGATTGTCGGAAATTAGATCTAGCTCAACTTCGGTGCGTTTTTCCTCCTCGAATTCTTGGCACGCTGTGATCGTCGTCTTTTTTCACTCGTGTCGAGTTTGACTAATTCTGCTGACTACTTAGGGGAAATACGCCGAGAGCTACTATTCAAGGTGCAATTTCCACAGGACTCTCCACGGCCAGATCATTAAAAGCAGAACCTCCCATTGAAAAATATAAAGCTACTTATGGTGTTTGTTATCGTATCTCCTTGAAGTTATTTCCAAAAGATTCAGAGGTTACTGCTTTAATGGATATGAATCCTCCTCCCGACAATGTAAACCAAAATCCTCCGGTAAGAAAACCTCGTCCTAAAGCGCGAAAACTTACTTACACTAAAAAGAAAACACAAACACAAGCAAAAAAGAAAAAACTTCCACCAAAAAAAATAACTAGTGCAAATAAAAAGATCACGCAAACGAATAGATCTACTAAATCTCGAAAACAACTCTATCATTACACGTCGGAAAGCGATTCTGAAGAGAGTGATTCTGATGATAGCGAATCTGATGGTAGTGAAACAGATGGTAGCGATACCGATTCATCAGATGATCAACCTTCACGTAAAAGGATTGCTAGATATCATTCTACAAGTGATTTTACAAGCGAGAGCGATTCAGACTCATCTGAAAGCGATATATCAATGGATACATCACAACAAGACACAAATGATACACTACAAAATGAGTATGATCTAAATTAAAATATATATATATTTTTTTTTTTATATTTTTTTATATTAACATAATAATAATACATAATAATTTTTAATATCTTATTAATTATCTAGGATCGATGACTTCAATTCGTCGCTGTGTACAACAAATGAACCATCAGATTTTGACATTAATTTATCCATTGGTCCCACATCATTTGCAGTTGCTCAGGAAATCGGTTATTCTTATGCCCGATTTCGTCATCAGGGAAACATGAGATATCCAAAATCGAATTGTGAAGACTCATTTTGTATTAAAGATTTAAAAAACTTGGATGGATCTTTATTATGTAGATTATTTTGTTTAGCAGATGGGCATGGAGGTCCGGGATGTTCTGCATTTTTAACAACTCAAATACCAGAATGTATAGAAAATATGTTACGTCAATATGATTATTCACAACTAGATGACCAAGAAGTCCAAGACAAGTTTAAACAAGATATGATTTTGCTTATTAAACAGTTAGATGATGAATACCTTGAAGCGAAACGTGAGGAATATCTCAGATGGCAGGTCCATGATACTTCAGCAGAACCAGAACCAGTCGATGATGGTGCTACCCTAGTCATCAATCTGTTTTTTGGTGAATGGTTCATTAATATAAATGTTGGAGATTCCCGTACACTTATTGGTTGTAAAATAGAAAATAAGTGGATAGTGGAAATTTCAAGTGAGGACCATAAGCCATATTTAGAACGCCTTGCTTTACAAATCTATTCCAATGGTGGTGTATTTGTGGATAATCAAGATAAACCTATCAAGTTTGATCCATTTCCTCAAGATCGTAATGTTCGTCCAAATTTGAAGAATGCGCGAATTAGATTGCAAGCCGCTGATAATGACCTTGGCGTGCCATATAAAAATAGTAATGGCATTCATTTTTCACTAAATGTCGCTGCAACTTGTGGAGATTTACTTTTCAAATTGGATCCTTCAAAACCAGTTATATCTTGTATGCCAGACATATTTTTTGAAAAATTAGGACCATTCACAGAGTATAGTGGTAATAGGTTTATGTTAATGAGTAGTGATGGATTATTTGACCATTTGTACTCGAATAAGGCAGAATTACAAAACCAAACTATTGCTACATGTATTGGACAACAACTGGATGCTGGGTGTCAGTTAAAGAAAATTGTAGCGCACCTTTGTAATCGAGAAGGAGATCGACACTTATTTGAAAATACTTTGCAGGAATATGATGATTGTACATGTATATTAGTATTGATGTAACATATTTTTGATTTATGTACTTGTAGCTTTGTTATTCTTTTGAAAAATTTTCAAAATAACATGCTTTTCATATTTTCTGTTAACTAGGTTTTTTTGCAACTTTAATTGTTTGAATTTCATTAAAATTATATATGTGTATATATATGTTCCTTATATATATTTATAACTAATTTGCTAAGTTTTTTTTTCAATCAAAATGTTATTAATTATAAAATATGATAAAAGATAAAATAAGTTATATTAATTATATCGACTGCGCCACGATTTTGATCGATATTTAATTGTTTTGGGTGGCTTGGAAATTCAGTTCGTTCCTCAGAATATTTGAATATTTGAAAACAATTTAAAATGGCGGCCAAGGTATTTAAATTGTTAATATATAACTAATTAATTGATCTCACCTTTGAAGAGGTACTGATTCGCTCGTTTTTATTATTTATTTAGTTTGATCGTAAAGCTGATGAAAAATTAGTTTTTGAAACCAGTGAAGATGTCAAAGTGTAAGTCAATAACTTGAATAATTTTTATTTTATTTCATTACTTTTGATTTAACACAAAAGAATTACATTATTTTTTTAGAGTTCCCACCTTTGATTCTATAGGATTGAAGGAGGATCTTTTAAGAGGGATCTATGCTTATAGTAAGTACAATTTTTTTTTTTTAAAAAAAAAAATGAACCATAAAATTATCAAATATAATACTAATAATGCATCGATTCTTAAGATTTTGAAAAACCGTCGGCAATTCAACAAAGAGCTATCGTTCCTATAACTAAAGGTCGCGATGTAATTGCACAAGCACAGTCTGGAACGGGTAAAACTGCCACCTTTTCCATTTCTATCCTTCAATGCATTGACACAACAGTCAGAGAAACACAAGCTCTTATTCTATCACCTACAAGAGAATTGGCGACTCAAATACAGAGTGTAATATTAGCACTTGGTGATTATATGAATGTGCAATGTCACGCATGTATAGGTGGAACTAGTGTTGGAGAGGATATTCGTAAACTAGATTATGGTCAACACGTTGTTTCCGGCACACCAGGTCGCGTTTTTGACATGATCCGACGTCGAAATTTACGAACTCGTCATATAAAGATGCTTGTATTAGACGAAGCTGATGAATTACTTAATAAAGGCTTCAAAGATCAGATATATGACGTATATCGCTATCTTCCACCTAATACACAAGTTGTTCTTTTGAGTGCTACTTTACCTTACGACGTTCTTGAAATGACTACAAAATTTATGACAGAACCAGTTCGTATATTGGTTAAACGTGATGAATTGACATTAGAAGGAATCAAACAATTTTTTGTTGCTGTTGAAAAGGAAGAATGGAAATTCGATACACTATGTGATTTGTATGATACACTTACAATTACACAGGCAGTAATATTTTGTAATACGCGCCGGAAGGTAAATAATTTTTTTTTCTTTTAAATCCTATTCATTCAGCATAAATATTTATTTAATTTTTTAGGTTGACTGGTTAACTGAAAAAATGCGCGAAGCAAATTTTACGGTTTCATCAATGCATGGAGATATGCCTCAAAAGGAAAGAGATGCTATCATGCAAGAATTTCGTCAAGGCGCAAGGTAATTAAAATTTAATTTTTTTTAACATCGATTGTATAATATTAATAATTCTTTCTTTTTTTTCTTTTTTATGTTAAAGTCGTGTGTTAATTACTACTGATGTTTGGGCTCGTGGAATTGACGTTCAGCAAGTGTCTTTAGTGTAAATAATTTAAATTTCTCATGATTGATCTATAGAAATACATCTTTAATATATTCTAATTATTTATAAAGTATAAATTACGACTTGCCAAGCAACCGTGAATTATACATTCATCGTATCGGTCGATCTGGTCGATTCGGAAGAAAAGGTAAATCTTTTAGGATCTTTAAGGATAATTCGTTTCAATTACACTTTATTTATTTATTATTTTCGAACGATCTCAGGAGTTGCTATCAATTTTGTAACTTCTGAAGATGTTAGGATTCTTCGTGATATTGAACAGTATTATAGTACTCAAATAGATGAGATGCCAATGAATGTATCAGACTTGCTTTAAACACCAGCCCCTAATACATGATTTCTTTTATATAAGTAAGGATGAATAGTTTTTTTCAATGTATTATCATCCGTGAAGTTCACGGATTAAAACGCTTTCGGTTGGACCTACTAATTTCCTTTATTCATTACCTTAGTATCGAGTATTAGAGATCTATTTTTACTAGTACTGGGAGGTAAAGAATAACACCTTTTCTTAAGAAACGAGGTTTTATTTATAACAAAAATTTTGTCCCTTACGAATTTAGAATATTCATTTTTACATAAATAAAAATTTATTAAATTACGATTTACTAAATTAGACTTTCTGATTAGGTTTAAATTAATACAAACTCTCTCGATCCATCATTGATAGTTAGTCTCGTGATTTGTCTTAACAATGTTATTAAAATTCATTCTTACAACATATATTTACGCGAAAAAAAATATCTTCGGGCAAATAATTTGCATTAGAATCGCGTACAATTATAGAAAATTACTACTAAAAAAAAGGTCTGAAAATAAATTTGATTTTCTTTAAAATAAAAGGATGTCTTTAATAAGAAATAAAAAATTACGATAAACGAGGCAACTAATCATGACATAAAAATATTATTACTAAATTCTAAAGAATTTCAAAATGAACCAAAATAATTATTTCCTTTTGTGGATAATGCCGGCCGGAATGTTAGACACCTTGTTAGCTCTGAATATCAATTTTATTTTATTTTTTAAATAGATCGCACCAAAATCAAAATTTTTTACTATGATCAATAAGCAAATTATTTTTAATCTTACTAAGCAAATTTTTATTATAACTATAAAAAATTCTATATTAAGTTAATAAATAAAGTATTATTTTTCAATTATAAACTCTAAGGTTGGCATTGCATTTATTGCATATAATTAGATTTCAATAATAAATATCTTAAGAAAAATGCTAATTTTAGTAATATTATTTAATAATCAATATACAGTTAGACTTGAATATAATCCAGTAATGGCAAATTATAACTTGAAATTTATAATAATACTAAGATTATTTGAGATCATTTCAAGGTCTTTTGCCAATCCTACTATAATCATCCTATCAATAATTACATAATATAAAAATTTTTTATAATCATGTTTATATTAAAACCAGTTATAATTAAATTAATAAAAAAATATCTTTATATTATCACAATATAATTAAAACTTTTTATAAGCACATATTTTGAAAAAATTACTATGTAACTAAAGTGATGATTATAAACAAATCTGGCTGTATAATTTATAAAGATGATGCAACAATTAATTTTAAAATTATAACATAGACTAAAATTAGTTGCAACATATATTGCAACAGTATAAGTTGCAACTAAAGATGCCTTCCTAAACTATTTTTAAAAAATTTGAGTTTCAAAAGATTTGAGATAAAATTATTTGTTTATAATAAATATCTTTACCTAAACTTCTAATAGGATTTCCTAAACTCAATTAAGTTTCATCAAATTTCAGATTTAAAAAAAAATTATTTTAAAGGTTTTAAAATAGTTTCTCAATTTTTAAGCTATATATTAAAATAGGTTTTGAACAGCATTATTAGTTGTAACATTTATAAGTTAAAACTAATTATAATGTATGCTATAACATTAAAAGTTACAGTTCTTAACTTTAATAATTTGCAATTTTATTCTTTATCTAATGAATATTTAAATATAGCAATTGAATAAAATTGAATATTTTTTTAAAAATAAAAGTATGTTTGAATTTCATGAAAATTGCCTTCAAAAATACTATATTTCATATTTTATTTTAAAAAAAAATTTTTTATATTCAATTCAATTTAATCAATTGATTTAATTTGATTTAATTTGATCAAATATTTGATTTGATTAGATTTGATTGATAAATATTTGATTCAATTTGATTCAATTTAATCAAATTTAAATTGATTCAAATTGATTCAATCAAATATTTGAGTTCAATTCAATTAGATTTGATTTGATTTGAAAAAATCAAATCAAATTTAAATTGCTTAAATATTTGATTTTGAGGAACCCTAGTAATACAATTACGTATAATGTAACTATTCTTATTATTATAATTATATTTATTATTATTATTAATATTACTATTATTATTTTTTTAGATACATTATGAATGTTAAGTATGATTATATGCTGATTTTTCAGTTTCATTTTAATTCAATTTTTTAATTTTAAGTTAATTTTTTGATTTCATTTTAATTTTAAGAATTTGTTATACAAATTTATATTTGGGTTTGATTAAACTTCTGTTTAATTATATATTTAAAAATGTAACTAATTTAAAATTTAGATTTTAATTAAGTAAAATAAAATATATCCTAAAAAGAATTTTCTATAAATAAGTTTTATTATTATATATATATATATTATTCAGATTTTTAGTAAAGTTTTCTAAAATAATATTTCTATTATAAGATTAAAGATTAAGAGAAGTAAGGATTACTAGATATTAAATTTATCAGAAAACTCAAAAGATTAATCAAATATAAAAGATTAGAAAACCATTTATAAAGCTCAAATTATACAGTCTAAATACTAGATATTAAATCAACTAGGTTTTATTGATATAAAAGATTGTAATATAATGAGAAATGCAAGATTACTGATAAAAAAGAATATGTAATATTCATATTAAACAAAATAATTGCCATAATTTTTTTACAAAATATTCTAGAGAGATAAGTTAAATATAATTTATTGAGATCAAGAAAGTATTGAGAATCAAAACAAATTATTTATTAGTCAGTCACTATTTTCTTATTATGACAATTGCTATATTTTATTAGAAACTTATTATCATATAAATGTATTATTTATTTTAATAGAAAGCTATTTTTTAAAATATTAATAGAAAATCTTAGGATTATAATTATTATTAAAGATGAGAACTGTAATTAATATATTGCAACTTTTAATGTTGCAACTATACATGAAAACCCAAAAGTTGAAATGTTTTGACTTTAGAAATCAAAGTCAAAATGAAAAGTCGAAATGGTCAAAATGACGTCATATAATATAATTTTTATATATAAAAAAAAACAAAAGATGTATGATCTTGGTCAATATTGCTCTGATTCGTATGAAACAACTACCATTCAATTTCTTGTGATTAAACGAATCCAATAAGCTAGTAATTATTGATTTGGATCAACCAATCTTGAGATATTTGCGATTGAATTTCAAAATCTGGACTTCTTTATTTTAAAGTAGAATTTAATGATTTATAATTTCGGCTGATAATACAATTGCGATTATCTTGAGATTGAATGATCCAAAATCAATGAATGTTAACTCATTGGATTCATCTAGTCGCGAAGAATCAAATGGTAATTATATCATACGAATTAGAATGATATTGACTGAGATCATACATCTTTTATTTTTTTTATATATATAAAAATTATGTGATATAACGTCATTTCAACTATTTCGACTTTTAACCTTTAATAGTCAAAATGATTTTGACTATTTTGACCATTTCAGATATCCAAAATGATCCATTTCGACTTCATGTATAGTTGCAACATATGTTGCAACTTATAATATTACAACATATATTACAACTAATTTTAGCTTATGTTGTAATATGTTATAAATTTGAAATTAATTGCTACATCATCTTTAATTATTATTAAAAAAGTAATTACTATATCTGTAAAAGATAATTCTATAATGACTAAATCATTTAAGAAAATTCTAGTATTACATAAATATCGTTTATTTGTCAACAAGTATTTTACGTTCAAAACTCATAGAATATTAATCATATTTTACATTTATTATGCTAGTCAACTATTCACTAATCAATAATATTATAGAATAATCTAATTATAAATTTCAATTCTAACAATTATTTACTATTTTTATTAATAGTTTCTTTAATAATAATAATTTATCTAACATTTATACATTTTTTATTAAATGCTATAATAGACCAATATCAAATAGATATCAAATAAATATCTTCAGATCTTTATAATCAAAATCAATATTTTTTTTAACTGCAATCCAATATCATTTATCATCAATTAGAGTTGATTATTTGCTTTGTTAACTGCTTTGATTATTTATCTTTCACTCTATTTACTAATAATATTTCTTGATAGTTATATAGTTAGTTACTTAAAGTATTAACAGTTTAATTACAAAAGCCTGTATAACTTACTTTATTATAAATAAATCTTAAATTATATTATTTAAACTTTGATAAAACATGTCATCATATCACTTAATTTTTTAAAAGATATTCTGATAACTTTTATAATAACTAGAAGTTGCGATATTCAGGGGATTCTGTTTTGCATTAAGCATCAGATTAAATATCTTATATTCATATAAATAAATTTATATTATAATCAATAATATTCGTATCTATATCTACATAAAT
>CAMKVN010002832.1:0-12175 GCA_946474995.1 Funneliformis geosporum
TTTAGCTAAAATGACTAAATGACTTGTGACTTAGTCATCAAGTCATTTAGGTCACATCCGGTCATGTGCCAACACTGCCTCCAACTACTAACACAGACAACACATAATACATAAACAGGTAGGTATTAGCATGATATCTAAATGCTATAATAGTATTTTAAAATAGAAAATAAAATATAAGTATATAATGTATGTTTACAAGTATATTAGATAATAAATAATTAAATAATTGGATATTATTTACTTAGTCTAAATTCTATCAATATCCAAAATATAATTGGACTAGAAATGGACATTTCCAATTAATCCAGTTCTAATTGTCCAAATTTTTTTTAATTGGACTTTGTCCAATTCCATCATGAGGTGGAAACTCAAGGCGCAGTAAATTCGTGTAATTTTGGTTATGGGCCGGTACTATTTCATAATTTATGCCAGAATTTGGTTCGCAATAACTCGCCATCCAGACGTCCGATTCATGCGAATTTGGTATCATTGGAAAGCTCTCGGTGCGTTCTTTCTTATAAGCTGAAAACGCACGAATCCAATCAATAGAAACCTAAATATTCCGTCCTAAATATCAGCCAAAATTATAGCAATAGTGCTGGCCAAAAATATATTTTTTTTTGTAATGAAAAGTAAAATAAAAGGTGCCAATGTATGAGCAACAACTTCTTAGCAATAAAAAGGACACAGAGCTAGGCCAAAATAAGCAATAAATTTTTCAGAAACAGGCTAATGTATGACTTATTGATAATAAAAAAGCCACAGAAGAGAGCCATTGCGTAAATAGCTTTCAACAATAATAAATATATCATAGCAAATTTTATTTATCGAAGTAGCAAAATTCTTTGACAATTAAAATTTTATTCGTTTCGGTCAAACTCTTTGTTCACGTGACTTGTAGCACACGAGTTTTAAATAACTTTAAAAAGCTCCGAGATTTTATGATAACTTTTTTTTTTTTCAACATACTCTTCCAATTTCGTGAATTCGTCTTAATTAATTTCCTTTAGTTATTATGTCAGACTGGGGTAAGCTCACTTTAATAAAGTATTTTTTACTTCAAAAGTAGTATTAGTAGTACTTTATTAATGAAATTTAATTAATCTTTGTCGATAAGCCGATATTTCTATACCTACTATTGTCAAACCAATAAAGAAATGGGTTGATGAAGATGTTGATGAAGATAACATCAAGGTAAATTTTTAAATGTTCCTCGATTAATTAACTTATATTAAATTATCTTATTAATTAATTACTTTAGGAAAGCTGGGATATGGAATCATCTGACGAAGAAAAAAAAAAACCAATTACTCCAGCACCACCACCAAAAAAGAAAAAATCAGTTGCGCAAGTAATTGCCGAACGAGAGGAATTAAAAAGAAAAGCCGCTGAACAAATAGTGAGAATAGTAATTTATCGATTGAAGATTGATCTGTTTAAATTTAACATAAATTTAATAGTCTCTTGTCTATTCAGAATAACGAAGTTGATGAAGAAGAAGATGAATTAGAGGCACTTGAAAAAAGAAGAAGAGAACGTCAAGCTGTAATTGATGCTGACTTGGAAAATGCCGAGGGAATGTTTCAAGGATTAACCATAAGAGGTTAGAATTCGGAAAAAAATTTGATTTTAATTACTATGGATTAATTTTTTTATTTTGTTATATAGAAACCGAAGACGCTCCTTCAAAAAAGATAACCCCCAAGACCAAGGATCCCAAAATAATGGATCCCATGACAAAGGATCCCAAGACAAAAGAAGAATTCGAAGAATTCACCAAAGTTTTAGTTGACCAAATTCGAAAACATGAGGTATTATTTAATTGTTTTATATAATATTTTTTAAAGGATTAGAATTTCTAATATTATTGTCCACTACAATCTATTTAGAAACAAGGCTTGTATGTCAACTTTATTAATGACTTTATACGTGAACTTTGTGCTCCCCTTAGAGATGTTGATGTACGTAAATTTGCAAGTACACTTACAACTTTGGCAAACGAAAAACAAAAACAAATTAGAGAAAAAGAGAAACCAAAGAAAAAGGGTAATAATAAAGTTTGCTTCGAAAATTATTATTTTATAATTCTTTATATTTATTGAAATTTCGCTTTATAGGTAAACTTAAACCTGCTCTTCAAACTGAAAAGTTTGATCTGTATGATACAACGGATTATGGAAATTATGATGATTTCGATGATTTCATGTAAACGCGGGGTAAGTATATAATTTATGGGTAAATAGTGGTAAATTTTGTTCATTTTTATATTTATTTGATTATAATCTATTGGCCTTTCTTAATTACCTAAAATTTTAGCTCTTGGTTTAATTCGATTTTTTCATTCTCATGTTTAATTATTTTATATATATATATATTGTATATATATACTAATTTTATTTCATGTTTAGTTATGATGTATTGACTATAATTATGGTTTTGCTCTATTATTAATAATAATACTGTAATAATATATAGGTAAAAAGAAGGCGGCTAACTATTAAATGTAAGACTATTTCAAATATCCCATAAAAGAGATAGTTTAGAAAGTTGGTTTTATGACATGTGAAAGTCTTGTATCATTGCTATAGGCTAATTAAATAAGATGATCATGTGAAAACAATTTGTAGGAGTACTTTATTTCTAAGATTTTTTTGGCATCCGCTATTTATGTTAGTTTTTAATTAATGTTGGTTAGTATAGCGGAATCATCGATCCAAAATCTTTTATATATCTAGAATGCAATAATAAATCATCAATAAAGTGTAAATTAATTTTATCCCTTGCTTACTAATGGTCGTCCAATGATATTTTACGATATTAATATTTAAAGATATTTTAATAAAATATTTATTGAATTATTAAGAATTAAGAAATGATGGTTCTAGGTAAAATTTTAATAATAGCATTAACAGCTTTTTTTCACTGTATTTGCTTTATATTCACCTAAAATTTTCTTTTTAGACAATTGTACAATATATTCACAAACTTGTTGTTTCACAAATTTGAAATCTGTAATATTTTCAAGTATAACATAATTATATTTTAACCTAATTTTGAGTTGACTTTTTCTTTGAATTTCAGAAGTTGTTGGATTTTGAAGTATTAAAAATGGGATAAAATAGAAATCAAAGCTTTAATAATTTTCTGGGAACGGTAAAGAATGTTACACTAGTAAAAAAAAGATTTAAGTATATTGTTATCTTTTATTAACATATTGTTAAGCAACTTTTCAACTTTTCTAATAAAAGTTAAAAAAGATATAAAAACAAAATAAGTAATTATATTGAAAACTTTATTTATAATAAAATAAACTTTTATATACTTTTATAATAAAATTTGATGAATAATAGTAAAATAAACTTATTTTTTATATAAAAATAGTCAAAATAATTTTTTAATACTAAGACTTTTTGGTAAACATTCAGCTAATTCAATTATATAATTTTAAAATTCAATATAAAACATTAATATTAATTTGTTATAATATATAAATAGTATTATTTTATCATTAAGATATTTTAGCAATCATTTAATTGTATTATTATATTCATTTTGATTTAAAAAATAATATAAAACCTTTGCAATAGAAAAAGAAAAAATTACTAAGAAAAATCAATTTTATAATTGGAATTTTTTTGGTGGTGTTTTTCAGATTTTTACTAATTTTTTTTCTTTTTTTAATAGAAGTAGACTTTTCTTGCTTATTGGCTAAGATATACTACAAATTGGAATTGTTTTAGTAATATTTTTTTTTTCAGATTTTTATTACTTTTTCTTTTTTTAATAGTAACAGACTTTTTTTCTTATCAAATATAATAAATAATTAAATTTAATAAATTTGTAATAATTGGAAGCTTTATTATTTATAAATGTACTTTTCTTATAATTAAATATACTAAATTAATATAAATTATATCTTCATTTTATTATAATTAATCAGGATTACTTACTTATATAAAATAAATAATTATAAAATTATAAAAATTTGATAAAATATTACTAATCAGAATATGTTATTTGTATAATATTGATATAATAGGTAACAATAAGAATATCATATCTCTTTCTGCTGATCTACCCAACATACCTCAGCAAGCAAGCAAAAAGTAAAAAAAATTTTAACAATAACCCAAGTAAAAAAGCCTAATGCAGCTGTTCTGGCTTGCCAAATAACGAAAGAGCATTAAAGAAACTTCAACTTGATACCCCAAACTTTTCAAAGCTTATTTCCAATAATGACACTGAAAAAAATATACCAAAAGAAATTGAAATAGAGGTAGGCCTGTTCTTTCAACTTCTAATGACAAAGAAAAACAATCTGAAGTTCCTATATTACCAACTGCTCATTATGATAGAGACAAAGTTTTGACACCTCTGAAAATTTACTTGGATCTGAAAGAAATAATGATATCATTAACTTTGCTTAAGAAGATAACTCTCCCCTTTTTTCGCCTACTATGCTAGCGAAAAATTTCTTTTCAAATGCCTAAATAAAGAAGAAAATCAATTTGACCAATAAAATCTTCAATAAATCACACCTATAGTCTTTCATTGATACATCAGTTAGACTACATTCAGATGATAAATAAACCAAAATAATCAGAATTAGTTTTTCAACTCATGCTAATTTTGACTGTGCTATCACGATGCAGATTACCCAATTAGGAAATGAAACTTTCCTTCCTTTAGTAATAAATAAAACAACAAAATTTATCCCTGAATTATCGATCAAGATCATAGAGATCCTGATCTTCATATCTGCCTAAAATATTAGATTGTTCTTCTCCTTTTTGGCAAGATAACATGCTGCATCATGTTTACTAAAAATTTATGATAGCAGACCACAGTTACTTTTAAAGAAGGTACTGATATGTTACAATTAAACAATGTATACAGATATTTCATCCTCAAAGACATGGTCTACATTCACTATTGTAATCTTTAATTGATCATTTTTCCTTCTTTTCTGAATTAGTCTCTGAATCTTCAGAAATGATAACGATTGTCTTCTAAGATTAACAATAATTGTTCCTTATTGTACTTCAAAATTCACTCATTACCTAAATCAAAAAGCGAATTAGCACCTTTGATTCTTCAGGCCTTTTTCTATATTAAAAATATCAAATGTTAATTGAAGTTGCGTTTTTTAAAAAAAATAATTTCAATATTTACCTCACTGGTGTGACTGTTTTTGTATAAACGCTGATTATCACGATCTAAATTACCGCATTAGTTATACAATAAACAAATACGTCGATACCTGTAAAAGGCGCTAAGTCACTTCTTGACTTGTTTGTATATCGTTTTGAATCTTTTAATGCATTTACGGGATGCGGTATTACTTTTTGTAATATTTTAGTATTTTTTTCATTGCTGAACTTAAGATCATATCTTATTTTAAGATTGGTCGGCAGTGTCATTAAAATCGTTCTCATTTCATTCTAAATTATAAAAAAAAATAAAAGCTGGTTTCAACCATTTGACAGAACAATCTATAGCACTGGAATATTATATGCCGCAATTTGGGGTGAGTGCTGGGAAAAGGGATCAAATCAACAAAAAATTTTTTTTTGAAATAACAAATGATCTGAATCAGATGACCAAATCTACATCTATTTTACTTAGAAACTTTTTTTTAAAAAAAAAATCAATTTGGTCCATTTTCCCAGCACTCACCCCATTTGTAATCTTCCAAAAGACATTTGATTTAAACATGAAAATTTACTAATTTTTGAAATTATGCCTGGCCCGAATAAAATGAGTTTACATAAATAAATTATTATTTAGCACCAATTGTTGATGAATTAGAGTTACTTTGAAATAGTGTGACTCTAAATTGAACATATGAATATTAAGAAAGAAGGAGAATTCATACAGCATTAATTCTTGTTTCATGCGATATTCCTGCAGTAAGAAAAATTTGCGATTATGTTTCGGTATTAGTGTCATGTCATAGGTGCGAAAAGAAGGCAAATTATAAAAATCAGCAACATAATTTTGCTGGAATGAGTAATATGAACAAATGGTTTACTCCTTGGGATTCGTCACAACATTGAGAGGATGCATTTGGCTAGCGAAAGTGTAATTCAGACGTTAATAGAAAGCGATTTGTAAAGCATACTGGTATTAGATGGTCTGAGTTACTTCATTTACTATACTTTGATCCAATTTAATTTTTAACGGTTGACCTAATGCATTGTTTATTTTTAGGCATAGTGAAATGGATAGTTAAACGAATTTGAATCGATGAGAAGGTTTTAATTTCAGATGCTCTTAAAAATATCCAAAGGAATATGAATTAGATTCAAGTTCTAGCTGATTTTAGTAGAATCCCTCGAAAAATTGACTGCAGAGAAGGTTTTTCTAACTTCACAGCAGACCAATGGTAAACATTGTATACAATTTATGCAACTACATTGCTTTGGGAACATTTATCAGTAATCAATCGAATGATTCTAACACATTTGTTAGAGTTTATTCAATTCTGGTAGGTCGAATTCTGGAACTCGATTTGATACAAAAAGCTCACAAAAGGTTGATTAAAATAGTAAAACTTATTGAGGAACATTACAGGCAGTGATGTACATTTTTGATGTTCCAAACATTTTGAGACTGTCTCATACTATATCCCAAAATGTCTCATATTAAGTCCCAATGTCCCAGGCCATATCCCAAAAATGTCCTATGACAACACTGATTACGGGCATGATAAAATAACACTGAACCTTTACCTTTCGCTCCATTTACGAGAATACTCATATGATTTCAGTCCATTATATACTTTCTGGTATTTCTCATTTGAGCGTATGAATGAGATCCTCAATAATTGTAGTTTCTGGTTTTTACCAATTTTTATAACGAAATATGCTAATAAATAATGAAATATGTTAATATTGTTTAAGTTTATTACCAAGTAGTCATAGATAAATTGAGTCATAAATAATGCGCAGATTAATGAATGATAATCGTATTAGAGAAATTAGTAGTTCAGTAAATATTTGAACAAAAGGTTTAGATTTGCTTGATAATCAAACCGTTGTTGGTTTGTTATTAGAAAATAATGAATATTTATCTGATGAAATGGAGCAAGTTTGATCTAATTTGAAAAACATATGGAAATTTATTATTACTGGATGCAAACCATTTCCTGGAGAAATGTTAAGTCCTAAATTCGATGCAATATTGTCTAAGTCGATGCTTGATTTAATGGTCAAGTACTACATGACAACATATGAAACATACAATTTTAAAGTGTCATTCGATGACAGTCCTGAAGATTTGATTATACTTAGTCATGTTAAAATAAATAAATTCAGTTAGTGTAGAATTGGTTCAGAGGTGTTTGGCTCGTCCATATCATCTCGACATGTGAAAAGTTCATTTATTTTAGCAAATTTTATAACATTCGATAATCAGATTGACTATTATGCTGGTCAAGTCCAATATTTTTTTAAGCATATAATCAATTTTGAGAATAGACTGGCAGAACATAATTTAGCATTTATTCAGTGGTATAAGCTGACGGAAATATATAAAGTTCAATATTATTTTAGTATCGATGATGATGAAAACTCTTGTAATGTTGAACTATGGAAAAATGACCAATAAAATATAAAATTTCTACTTGTCTAAATGCTGTTGAATATTTAGCCATAAATCTGATAAATCGTAAATTTCATATTCGTTAACTTTTATTTTGTAATATAAATTTTTCATAATAAACCAAAACCTGATTAATATAATGCTGAATTATATATAATATAACAAATAACAATTAATTTATTATAATTTTCATGTCAAATTTTAAAGAATAACTAAAATTTTGCCATACTGAATTATCTAAATGATTGCCAAAAGGTTTTAGTATAAAAATAATGCTAAATTATGTGTGTGTCATAATTTTTTTATCGAATTTTAAATTTGAGCCAAATATTTGCCAAATAGTATAACCAAATCGGCTGAATATTTGCTAAATAGTATTAGTGCTGAAATAATGCTAAATTATTTACAATGTAACAAATGACTATCAATTTTTGTAACTTAAGCTGAATTTTGCTGAATCACATGACTGAATCAGCTGAATGTTAACCGAATGGTATTAGTGCTAAAATAATGTTAAATTATGTACAATATAACAAATGACTATCAATTTTTGTAACTTAAGCCAAATTTTGCTGAATCACATGACTAAATCAGCTGAATGTTAACTGAATGGTATTAGTGCTGAATAAAATAATTTTGACTAGTGAAACAAAAGCTCAAATTACTTCTCAAAATACTTCCAATGCTTGATATCCTTAAACTTTATCATCCTAACCTTTATTCTCATAACCAACTTTGTTTACATTACAATATTGTTGAAGAAGACTTTAATCATCTTTGGCTTTATCCTACTATTCAACAAATCATTCATAATACCAGCACATTATCACGCTAACTCTTACTTAATATGATTCAACAAGCAATCAATATTGATAATGCCCTCACAACCAATCTAAGATCTTTGCTTATCAACAATATTTAGGACGTTTCAGTATACAAATCTCAATATACATTCATAGACATGATTAAAGATATTATTTCTATTACGCTATTTAACAAAGTTAACAAACTCATTAATTTTATCATCTTATCACCATGATACTCTTGCTCACTTATAATTATACCTTCAAGCTCACCCATGATATTTGGAAAAAAAAGATGCATTATACTTAAATCCTTTGAACAAACTCATAATATTTCACTAGCTAAAAAGAAAGAAAACTGGTGATCATCAGGATTTGCTAAATCGATAACTAATTTTTTTGCAGATATTTCACGATGTTTTAAAAACGCTTTCTACTTCGATACATCTTAGCAGGGTTTTTGAATCGGTAGTGACGAGGTTCTCTACCTGGACTGGTAAGGTTACTTGTATCACAGGTAATTAGTCTAGAAATGTGCAAAGTCAGTTTTGATTTAATTTAGTTTTTATTGTTTACAATATAGGTAGATTAAATAGAAAATTTCATTTTTTCGTGTTTTTGTTTTTGTACTTTTGTATAAATTTATCATTTCAATATAGATTCAGCGAAACTACTGCACATTTAAAAAAAACAATAAGAATATCATAGGATCAGCGTCTCTAGTTCAGTAATTAAACTGCGAGTCTCCTATAAGCTAAAATTTTATTATACAGTGATAGGCCATCAGTTCAGGTATTAGCCGATACATAAAACTAGATGATTTTTATAAGAATTTCATATGTGGCTGAAATGATAGGCGTATGTACTAATATGCGTATAAATCTGGTTGATTGATTTATTAATCAACATTAATCATGCCTAAATACTGCATAGCATTAGAATATGTAGATGCAAATGAAGCCTTGAATCAACAGAAACTTGGCCTTCGCTGATTAGTCTGTAATAAACACAATCTTATGTCTTTCTCAGTAAGGGCCCTTATTTCTGTATATAATCATAAGATTGTATATAAATTAAGAAAGTGATTGACCAGTATTTAGTAGATTAGATCATCAGTGATAATAGACTGTATTGCACACTGCAGCATCTACTAATCGACATATAATTAGGGTCAAAAACTAGATTCAATTCTTAGGTTATTTGATGAAATAGGTACAATAGTCACCTGCTAATTCACTATTTAGGCAAATCTTGTGGTAATATCCTATGAACCCTGCGGCATTAGTTGGGTAACATATAGGTGGTGACGTTCCTATACAACTAGAAGTGATCCTTCAATTCATATTTAATATAAACTTAGCTAAGCTGGTATGTCTTACTAGCAAGAATCTTAACCATAGATGACATTAGCTGGAATAGTGCAAGCAGATAGTTGCCTTATCCTGAACTGTGATATTGAGATCGCTAGAGAATAGCATTGTGACATTCAGCCTCATGAGGTTCAATTCTGCTCTATATATGTTTCCCCTCTACTTCGTGCACTATTAACAAAAAAAAACAATAAGAATATCACTAGAGATCAATGTTTTTATCTTAGTAATTAAACTGTGAGTCTTCTATAAGCTAAAGTTTTATTACATAGTGATAGACTATCAGTTCAGGTATCAGCTGATACATAAAACTAGAAAATTTTTATAAGAATTTCATATATAGTTGAATTAATAAGCATATGTATTAATATGCATACAAATTTAGTTGATTGATTCATCAATCAACATTGATCATATCTAAATATCACACGCTATTAGAACATGTAAATACAAATTAAGTCTTAGATCGATAAAAACTTAACTTTCGCTGATTAATCTGTAATAGATATCTTATCTGATAGGAATCCTTATTTCTGTATATGAATGTATATAAATTAAGAAATATAATAATTATCTGCTAGTTTACTATTTGAGCAAATCTTGTGGTAATAATCCTATGAACCCTATGACATTAGTTAGGTAACATATAGGTAATGATACTTCTATACAATCAAAAGTGATTCTTCTGTTTATATTTAATATGAACCTAGTTAAGCTGGTATTCTATGTTCATGAACATAAGGGTTAATACTAGTGAGAACCTTAACTACAAATAACATAATTAGGATAGTGCAAACAAATGGTTACCTTATCCTTTAATGTGATGTTGAGACTACTAAAGATATCTATGGGTTAACTATTCTTGCAACTCAAAGGGTAATATGAATATTCTATTAAGATACTCTCTGCTTCATATACTATTAACAAAAAAATAGAATTTGTTTGGTATTATAATCAATGTTTATTCACCTAACATATCATTCACAGAATTAATCGCAATAATTGCTGCTATGTTTGTTTCTTCTTATGATTTAGCTATTGAAATATGCACCGATTTTTTGGTGATCATACAAAATTTTAGTCATTTTCAATATATTCTCTCAACATCTCTAACTCTCAATCTTACATTTAAAATTGATTGTCATCCTTTCTTATATGCAATATTTTGAATCATTTCTTTAAAAAACTTAGAATTAAGCTTTACTAAAGTAAAAGTATATAGTAATAGCTATTATAACAATCAAGCAGATAATAGCTTACAAAAGATATTAATACGAATAATCTAATTTCTTATAATACTAATACTTTGAAAAACAAATATAATTTTGTTATCATGACAAACCAGTTTTTGCATCTTCATAACACTTTCTTAAAGAAGTCTTACGCTCTTATCACTTTGCTAACTTCATCAATTCTTCACACTTTTCTAAATATATAGTGAACTCTTGATATAACGAATTCTAGGATCTGGATATTAACTTCATTATAAGTTTATAACAAATTTTTTAAAGAATTTAATTGGCTAGTTCATTATAGTAAGGTAATTTTAATATATTTGATTTAAAAATTCATTATATCAAGGGTTTGCTATATTAAGGTTTGACTGTAATAAACAATTTATACACTAGATCTTAATATGTTTTATACTTAATGATAATGAAAATCTGACTTTAACTTCCTTCTAAGCTTTATATTTAAAGAAATAAAAACTTAAATTTCTATTAGAAATGCTTCCCATAATTGAAATTCTCAAATAATAACACATAATTCTTTATCTATATAACCTTTTATATTTGTTATGTAATATCATAAAAGAAGACTTTGATCATATTTGACTTTGTTCATCCAATAAGACCTTCATTCATAAAGTAAGCATCACAACATATTAACTTTTGCTTTCCACTGTATAACAATCTATTGGTGATGATAACATTCTTATTAATAAATTTCATACTCTGCTTATCAATGACATTTGGGATATTTCACCTCATAAATCACAATTTATAAACGTAATAAAAGGCATAGTAAAAAGGCATAGTACTTAAAGATGTTATCTGAAACTTCCTCAAAATAGTTTCATCATATCCCTTACTATGTTTTTAATATAGTTTCGGCTAATTTCGGGTTTCAGAATTTCATCATACCTTTCACTATATTTTAATATAATTTTAGCTGTTTATTAATTGCCTTTTTTGAGTTTCGTCTCTCATTTTTAATAGTACTCAAATCACTCTTCAACAAAATAAATATATTAATCAACTACTCTTCACTGGTCGAAATCAAAAAATCAGACATGTGATAAATCATCTATCAATCGTCTGTCAATCAGATATAATCATCAATCAGCCAAAAATCAACCTAAATCAACCTGTCTGATTTATGGTCGATTGGAGTTAA
>CAMKVN010002833.1:0-12174 GCA_946474995.1 Funneliformis geosporum
TGATTTGGCTAATATAAAATTTAAAATATTTTAGATTATAATTTTTAAATATTATAAATATAATTTTTTTAAATTTATCTCATTATCTTCATCTAAATATTTCAAAAAATTATACTTTATTATACCATGCTTATCTCGTAAATGACAAGATATATTTGATGTTAAACCTCCTTTTCGGCTATAAGGATAAGGTTTTATATTAGTTTGTTCACAGATTTCACAATATGCTATTTTATTATTATTGGGATCCTTATGAAAAAAAAGTAGTATGACTTCTATTACTTCTTGCAACTGATCTATCATTATCTGAAGATACAGCACTTAAAATATTTTTTCGTTTTTTTGTTTATTATAAGTGCTTACAGAAGAACGGGTAATTGTAGTATCAGAGTCAAACAAAGTAACTTAAAAGTTAGAAAAAGAGTGAAGACGAGAAAAAAAATTTTTATTTTTATTTTTAACTTTAATTTAAAGTTTGAAAGAAATATCCTGAAAGATTTTCACATTTGAATAATTTTTAATTATTAGGAAAATTAATTACTGGAAAAAATAATTTGATTGAAATGCAAGTTTATGTAATATCTAATTGATTGCATACAAAAGGTTTAGCAACTTTTTAAGAAACTGTTGATCGATAATACAAGTTTTATGATATTTCTAATTTTATTCCTAAATAGGTTATTAGTAAATTCATTTTAAAAAAAAAATGTTTCCTTATAAATTTTTTGGATGATCAGAATAAACTGGATTTAATAAATCCAGATTAAACGAATAAATCGGATATATTAAATCCAGATGAAACGAATAAATCGGATATATTAAATCTGGATTAAATGAATAAACTGAATTTATTAAATCTTGATGAAACAAATAAATCAGATTTATTAAATCCGAATGAAACGAATAAACCAGATTTATTATATCTGGATGAAATGAAGGAATCATATTCAGATGAAAATAAATTCAAATCGAAGGAAAACTAATTTAAAATTGAAGGTTAAAAATTGGTTCCAACCTCTATTATGTTGTATTACAGAAAAAAAAATTTTCACAAAAATTTTTTTTCAATTTCAATTTTATTTTTATTTTTTTAATTACTATTTTAAAAAAATTATATTAATACATTCCAAGATTAAAACAAAGTTGTTCAATAGGTATCGAAATGATTGTATGTTTAATTTCATTATTATTCAATAAATATTCATGAAACTATCAAATTTTTTCATAAATACACTAATTTCTTTTTTATTTTTTATTTTATTTAATTTTTTATTAGAAGGTAGATTCTGGTACTTTGGTCAAATGAAACAGCCTTTCCGAAATTAAACAAGAATGTTCAGTAGATTTTAAAAATATTATATATCAAATTTCATTAATATTGAATAAATACTAACAAATCTATTAATTTATTCATAAATATATTAATTAATTTTTATTTTTTTTTTATTTTTTTTTTTAAATTAAATATATAGGTATAGTTCAGCAAGATAAAACTGATTTTATATTTATATTTTCTTTTTTAATACAATTTGCAATGAGATAATACTGTAATTTTATATTTAATTTCTTATATTTTTTTTTCAACAATTTATTTATATAGATATAATTCAGCGAGATAAAACTGAATTTGTATTTATATTTTCTCTTTTAATACAATTTGCAGCGAGATAAAACTGTAATTTTGTATTATTTCTTATATATTTTTTTTTAATAATTTAAAATAAACCATTATAATTATTTAAATTAATTGAAAGTAAAAAAAAAAAAAATTTTTTATTACTTGGTAAGAAAGAGATATAATTATTTGTCAAAAGTTTAATAACAAATTATGTGACATGATACAAGAAATGATGCCATTTAATTAAAAAAGAAAAAAACATTTTTAAAATAAAAATTATGAAGAAATTTCAATACTAAAAAAACATTATTTCAAGAAAGGTTTAATTTGCTTTGAAATAAATATGCAAAATAGCGTTAATCATAGTTTATGATTTGTAACTATAATGATAATAAATCACTAAGATCTGAAACTTTCTTAATTTTCTATAATTTCTTAATTTTTTATTTTCTTAGTTATGTTTATAGATTATAATTTAGTAAACTATTCTTTTTATATAAAGATAAACAATTTATATATGTATTTCAAGTAATTATTTGTTCTTTTCATTTTATAAGTAAAATATTCTTATAAATTGCACTGCAATAAAGGGGTAGGTTAATAAGTTGCATAGAGACGAAATCTCCTCTATCCACAATTTTTAGTTATCATTATTAAGAAATGATTTGATTATCATTCCAAAAAGAATGATTTATTATCATTTCTAAGAAACAGTTCAATTATCATTTCCAAAAGAATAATTTATTATTATTCTATTAGAACAATTTTTTCTATTGGTTCTTTAGAATAAAGCATTATCATTCTATCAGAATGATTCTTCTATCATTCCTTTAGAATAATATATTATCATTCTATTGAGATGATTCTTTTATTGTTCCTTTAGAACGATATTTATTTATTCTATTAGAATGATTCTTTTTATCATTTCTTTAGAATAATATACTATTGTTCTATGAGAATGATTCTTCTATAATTCCTTTAAAATAATGTTTAATCATTCTATTGGAATGATTTTTTTATCATTTCTTTAGAAAGATACATTATCAATCTATCGGGATGATTCTTTATCATTTCTTTAGAATGATATTTAATCATTCTATTAAAATAATTCTTTTTATTGTTTCTTTAGAATGATGCATTATTGTTCTATCAGAATGATTTTATATATATTTTCTTTAAAATGATTCTTTTATTGTTTTTTTAGAACAATGATTTATCATTCAATTAGAATGAATAACTCGAGTCAAATCAAGTTGATTTGACAAAAACTCATTCAATCTTACTCATTCAGAACTCTAGTAATATATATAGTTTTTCCATAATAATATGGAAATTAATATTTGGAATTCCTCTATAAATAATGAAGCTCATAATTTTAACTTAGTTTAAATATTTGCAAAGGTAAATGTTCTGGAATCATTAAAAATATTCCACAATATTATATAAATTTTAATGAAAAATTGTTGGGATATGAATCCATTAATAAGACCAACTGCATCATCATATATTAAAAATATTATTAAAAATTGGATTAAAAATATAATTATTAAAGATTTTGATAAAGAATTAAAAAATAATATTTTAGATTTTATAAAGCAGATAAAGTATTCAAACAAATACAAAATAATAACGTTATTAATGATAAAATTACTGTTAAATCACATTCACAAGCATATTGTACTAGTCAATTACTTAATTTTACTCAAAGATTAAATAATATTTTAAATTAGAAATTAGTCAAGTATTGGTAATTATTATTTTATATTAAATTTATAAACTACTTAAATTTAATATATTTAAATATTAATATATTTAATTTAATAGAAGTATTTTAAAAATTAAAATAAATATTTTAAATTAAACATTAATTAAACTATTTAATATATTAATCTATTTTTATTAATTTTTAAAAATTGTTTGTTTGATTTAGTAACACTATATTTAGATTATTTGTTTTTAAAAATGTAATTGCTAAAATAAAATTTACAGTTAGCTTTCTTGAAGTGCACCCCATCGGGACAATAATAAAAATTTGAAAAAATGAGCACTTAGAGAGGGTGTGCATTTAGAGAGAGTTGACTGTATAGCCTAATTCCTAATTTACGTCAATTTGTCATTTTGTTTACAATTCATTAAAGACTAATCATACGCTAAATTAGATATTAAGAGAAATATACGATCTGTATCACGTAACGGTGCTAAAAAAAAAATAATTTATTAATTAACCTTCGAATTAAACTACAGAAGTTGTTCGGTTTCAATTAAATATTTAGAATATCGAATTTCGAATATTGAAAATTATTTCATAACACCTGTGAAAAATGAAAATATCGTAAATATTTTATATATAGACACACATAGGAATCCGAATCAAAACTTCATATTAAAAAAAAAATGCAATCATCTTCGGTCTAGTAACATCAATTACGCTCACGCCAATTGAAATTATTGAATAAACGCAAAATATTGGCAAAAGTCGTCGAAATTTCGATGGTTTCAAAACATTTACGATTTGTGATTCAAGATTCCACAGTTTAACTATATATTTCAAAATTTAACAAGTTTTGTCACGTAAGAATAAGAGTTGTATTTCGAACCTAGACAAAGATTCGGACATAATTATAGATAAAATTTATAAAACAATATTCCAAGTTCTAAATGGTCGTATTAAAAATGTATCCGAAAGAAATTTTATGGAGGGTAATGTAAAATTTATCATGAAAGATTTTGATGGGGGTTTAATACCCATCGAAACATTTGCAATTGTCTTTACTACTTGTTCAAAAATTTTCCAACCGTTGAAACTTCACGGTTTTCCTTTTAAAATATTTTTGGCAAAATGCAAAACTAATTTCGATTTTGCCAAATGTCTCAAGTATCTCAAGTATTGTCAGGAAACCTTAAATTCAACACCTTTCGACGAGAGTAGTATCTTGCTAATAAAAATTGTTATGATCAAATTGCTCTTTTAGAATTCCTTTCTTTGAAGTGTCGTGTTGCATTTATTTTAAATAATAACTTAAAATTCTATTGAACTAATGAAGACTTATTATAAATGTCAATATCTAGAGAAAGGGTAATAGCTAACAATGACTTCATCAAAATTAATTTTTCATTATATTGTTACAGTTGTTAATTATATGATTATTCTACTTTTAGTTCCGGGACCTTTTGTCTAGCTTAATTTAAAATTGTCAATTTAGTTAAATTTCTGATAGATTGATAGGCCAAATTGACCCAAAATTGCATCTGGACAATCCTTCGTTTTCAACTGAAGCATTTAGAAATGAATGCAAACAATTACTATTTTATTTTCAAAAGTCTATCATTTTGACTTGAAATTTTGTCACTTAAAATGAATAGCATCAATATTTCTATATAATTTTTGTATAAATTTATTTTTGTACGATTTCACTATTTAAATTTGGTCTTTGAAAAGGATTCGCAATAATAAAATTAATTTAATTGTTAAATTTAATATGTTTGTGTCTGAATACAAATTTAATTCATAAGTAGAAAAGGTAATCAAGTTAAACCTTAAATGATTGTTATCAAGATGTTTCCACAGTCCTGATTTCTATAATTGTGACACTTAATACCGCAATGCATCAATTAAACTTATGTAATATGACAACCAAAAAAAAATAAATAAAATAATGAATTTAAGCATACACCTTGTCTATAGCTTGTCTGTGTCTTGTTTTGATGTTAATGATTTGATATAAAACATTAATATATAAATTTATAATATATATAAATATACTATATTTTTGATAACTATTAATTTATATATACAGTCTAAATGCACTCTCTCTAAATGCACGCACTATGTATTTTCTCTCTAAAAGCACACTCTTACTCAGTCCCAAGAATATAGAGATAATATAAAATTTCTCTCTCTAAATGCACACTCACTTTAAGTGCACATTTTTTCAAATTTTTATTATGTTCCCGAGGGGGTGCACTTAGAGAGAGTTGACTTATAAACTTTACAATCTTAGTTAATTAAGAAGTAAATAATGTTAGATTGGCCTGAGACAATTCATAACCATAGGTAATGAATGAAATTTTATTTCTTTCTTTAGCTTCATATTACGAGTTGTCTTTCATCGGAAGTAAACGCGCGTAATGTATTTATTATTTTTTTTTCATTTTAGTTTCCATTATTTTAATTCTTTTACTTTAACACTTGATTGATTATTATTTTTTCCTTAGGACTTTGGATCGCTTCTGAATATAGTATATAAGGCATCTTTGATTATTTTAAATTTTATTTATGATTGATTTTTATGGATTTTTATTATAATTCTTTAGATTTACATAATAAAATGAAGATTAAAACTTTTTTTTCGGTTTAATAAAGCAAAGTTAATAAAATAGCGTTACTTGCATGCGTTAAAGCATGAGGGAAGTATTATTTCTATTTTTTTTTTTAAAAAAAAGAAAGTATAGCTTTTAATACTAGGTTATTATCCAATAACTGAAATAAAATTCAATAGTTAATATAAATTATTAGGTAATTCAAAATAATAATATTGGTTTTGATAATTAAATTTACAGATAATAAAGTGTCAAATATAAATTTAGAAAAAAGATGAAAAGAGAATAGTAGATAATAATTGAATATAAAAGGATTATAGTAGAAATAAGAGAAAATATAAAAAAAAAATTTAGGTTGACAATCAAATTATCGTTCTAAAGTTTCAATTCCGATTTCTTGCTTCGATTTGAATTTGGCTTTTAAATTTTGATTTTAACACTAAGAAGGCCTGAGGTATAACACACTATAACTATCGTCATTAGAACATTGCTTTACAATTATAATAATGATAATAATAACGGGAAAAGAATATTATATGGCCAAGGAAGCAATCGAACCAAAAAGTAAAAAACTAGATAGAAGACAGATAAACGCCGTCGGAATAAGCTAACCTAAAGTGGAAGAAGTTAAACTGTAAAATAAAAAGCTACCAACCCAAAAGAACTCGCCTAAAAAAAAGAAAAATGATTGGATCAATGAATTTGAAGATTTAAAAATAAAAATAGACCAGATTCATATCTATTTACAAATAAAACCTATATAAATTACCTCTACAAAAAATTAGGTAACACTATTATAATTATTTAAGCTAAAAGATTAGATGTATTATTTTATTGATAAACATTTAGTCAACAGTCAACATATATTTTTTTTATTAAAATCTTACTAGATAATAAATTGTTCCAAATTACATGAATTGATGATACAACTATTAATATTAATTTATCGAGTACCAATTATTAATATTATCTATTTTAAATTAAACTAGTCTAAAGTAATTTAACATCAATTAAATCTTCAGTATATTTCCATAATCTTTCGGCTTGTTCTTCATCTTGAGCTGCTGCAGATTTTTTTCCAATTTTACCAAATGGTTCGAAATATTGATTACGATAATTTTTTTCAATTATTTCGGGGCTTGTAGCAGCATATAATTGTGTTAAAGCTCCATTTGCAGGTGATAGGGAAAACAAATTAGCAATTTTGACTATTATTTTCGCAATGAATCCATAAGTACTAATTGGTCCTCTTGTTAATTCGGTATTAACAACCCCTAAAAAGAATATTTTTAATGATTTACAATTGTCTTTGTCTTTGTAAACGGAATATATTTTTTTGTTGAATTATTATACCTGGATGAATTGAATTAACATAAACTTCTTTGCCTTCAAGTCGTTTCGATAATGATTCTGTAAAAAGGATGTTGGCAAGTTTTGAAGTACCGTAGCGTTGCCAAGTTGATTGCGCAGCGTCTTGATTAATCTTGTCAAATTCAATTCCTACAGCCGGAGCAAAATTGTGAGCGGTGCTATTTATAAAAAATTCGGGATAAATATAAATTAATTTATCCTGCTAGAATTAAAATGAGTTAGTCATGTTAGCTAACCTGCTGACGTTAACAATTCGAGAAGGTGCCGAAGCTTCAATTTTAGAGAGAAGTGTCATTGTGAATAGCTAAATAAAAAAAAATATATATCTTAAATTTTTGAAAAAAATTTTAAAATAAAATACAAAGAAAAAAGAAAAAAACATTTACGAAATGTCCAACGTGGTTCACTCCAAATTGATCCTGAATCCCATCTTCAGTTAATGCCCATGGGCTAAAGTAATTATTATAATAAATAATTATTATATAATCAAAATTGTAAATCGCATAATCATATTGAGAAAAACTCACGTTGCCATAATTCCAGCGTTATTGATACTAAAAAAGGTATTTAAAGAAAAAATTTTAACCAAGAAAAAAAAGCGAATAAAAATATTTACAACTAAGGAAGTTTATTAACTTACAGAATGTGTAAAGGCAAATTTTTTGAAAGGAAATTTTCAGCAGATTTCTTTACATTTTTAAGGTTAACTAAATCTAAATTTAAATATTCTACTTGATCATTTCCAGTTTCTTTTTTAATTTTTTCTACAGCACCTTCGCCACGTTCTTTATTGCGACTTGCAATGAATACATGTGCATTTTTACGAGATAACTCTCTTGCGGTGATGTATCCGATTCCAGTGTTGCCTCCTGTAACTATGGCAACTTTTCCGGTCAAATCAGGAATATTTTCAGTAATAAAATGTTTTTTGCTAAACATGATTGAAAAAGATTTATTTCGAAAATTTTTAAAGAAAAGACTTTTTATATTATAGAATATCTTTACTAATTTTGGATACTATAACCGAAATGTCGAGATATTGCAATTTAACTTGAATTATCAGGTTACATTAATCAACATAAAAAATGAAAACGTAACATTCTCTTTCAATAGGTACATTCGTCAATACGAATAATATGACAGATAATACTTATTTTTTTTTCCTATTTTAGGTAAATTTTTGCAGATGCTTTATGTTAATTGTCATACGAATGAAATTCATTACATAACTTGTGTTTCCAAATATATTATCCTAACCTAAACTGGTAAGATCGAGAAAATGGGTGATCGGCTATTTAAAATCTCGTTCCGCAACTGCGATATATCACGTGATAATCATTATTAAAAAAAAATATTTCTAGGGGGGATATACATTTTAAGGATGCGATTTAAATCAAAACGTCCCCAAAAAATCTTCGCAGAAATCGTTTTTAATTTATTCCTTTTAATTGGTTTGGTATTTCAAATTTTCATTTTTAATTTAGGTTTTGAGTTCAGTAACTTCGGGACGCAATTTTCTATCATTCTAATTTAGTTATTTTCCAAAATAATCTTGCGCCTCTCTTTTCTTTCCTTTAGTTTTTTTGATTATTTCATTTGAATGTATTTTTTTCTCCTTTTAGGAGATTTCTTTGGGATAGTTAAATAATTTTTGATTATTAAATTTTTTTTTAGGCGGATTGTATCGCTGTGTAGCTATAGCTTTATTTATGGTTAGTTTATTTTAGAAATATATTATATTATATTATTTTTTAATTTTTAGTTACAATTGCATCTGGCTGTAGTTATTATTGGAAACTATGTGGATCATTGAGTTAAGACTCAGGCCTCCCCGTTTTTTTTTTAATAAAAAGTGAACGATTCGCTTTTATTCTAAATTTATCGCAATATTTGTTTCAAAGGAATTTATCTTGATAAAAATCTTTTTTTTTAAAAAAAAATAAAGTTGTAAGTGTACATGAGTTTACCCGTATAAGTATAAAATAAAATTTTAATTTACTGAGAATTGTTAATAATACAAGAAATATAAGACTATTTTACCGTCGAAAATATAAATAAAAACAATTAAGAAAAGGATAAAAAAAATTAGATATATTCTGATCATTTTCAACTTGATTTACTGTAAATATAATCCATATTAAATATCAAATTTCAATGGTTTTATATGTTTCATTAAACTCAAAGTTTACTGGGCGAAAAGTTTCGGATTTGATAAAAGGGTTTTGCCCGAAACACTAATGTATAACTTTCGATTTAATTGTACATAACTGATTGTGTTAAATTGAACCCAATCTCGACACTACATATCATATAATATAGTGAGACCTGTTATTAATTCAAGGTCATACTTAGCCAGATATAGATTAGCCTATAACTGTTTCTTCTGGAGGTGACAAAGTCTTATCCCAAAAAAAATTTTTTGATAAATTATCAGAACGTTCGTTAACCATTAAAAAAAAAACTCAAGTTTATTGACTACCATTTACTCAATATTAAGCTGTTAACCATTAACATCAATTATATGTTGCCTGTGGGTTTATATTTACGATTAGTTTTTGATCCTCGTTAATATTGGTAAATACAAAATATTTCACAGGCAGGATATTCCTGCTTCAATTTTTTAATCCGTTTAGTAATAAAATTCAAAAAATTCAATGGCTTTTTACTCTACTACTAATTAAATTTCTTCGTTTATCGATCGAAATCATATTTTTTCAATCACTAGCTTCAACTGTTCACTTGTCCAATGTTAATTTTTTGACTTTGATCTGATTTCTTTTAGAACATAAAGCAAAAAATAAAATTAA
This sequence comes from Funneliformis geosporum, assembly GCA_946474995.1. NCBI lineage: Eukaryota > Fungi > Glomeromycota > Glomeromycetes > Glomerales > Glomeraceae > Funneliformis > Funneliformis geosporum. Next base: position 10,117 of record CAMKVN010002833.1, read on the forward strand.
ATAAAATTTTAAATTCATTATTAAAACCTTTTTAGTCAAATATCTAGTGCATGGCATGCCGCAGTAATATGGTAGAAAGGAGGAATTCCAATAATTTTTTACACATGCATGATCGAGATCAGCCAAGTGTCCAATAATAAAATTTTGACCAAAAATCTTGATTTCCCTCTTTTCTACCCATATGACATTCATGACGACATGTTTTTAAAAAAAAATGTGGCTTAGCGTTGCATGATATTTATCACATTGAAAATTGCATTAGATAACATTATTTGGGAAGAAATGTAACGAATGCAACCGATGATCACATGCAAGTATACAAGAATTGGTTAGATTACGGAAATTCAATACATTAAACCGAGGGCTGAAATAAAAAAGGTAAAATGACATTTTGTGAAAAACCTTTTCTACTTGAAAAATAAATTTGACAATAAATTCAAACGATATATTTTCTAGTATTGAAATAAGTTTATCACAAAAAATGGTTATAAATAGAAATCTAGAAAATGCTCTTAAAGATATGGAAACCAGACATACTCAAGAATTACAAGCTATAAGGCAAAAAATTAAAGTATTAGAGCTAAATCACTTCGTAGAATTAATTGATTTAAGTTCACGAGTCAAAGCTTTAGAAAAGAAAGTTAGAGAATTAGTAATGATTAATAATCTAAATGAAATAGATAGAGATCCAATAGATGAAATCACAGCCAAGCTAGAAATTGTCAATGAATTAAAAGAAAGAATTAGTAAAGAAGCTATTTGTGATGATAATGAAAGATTGATTATTACAGATAACAATTATGAGACAATTAACTCTTTAGGAATGCAAAGATATAGAAAAGTCACTTGTATAGAAAGTTATTTTACTCAAATAACTAGATTACCAACTTTACCTAGAAACTTGACTCATCTTTATTGCTATGAAACTAAAATAACTATATTACCAACCTTACCCGACTCATTAACAACTCTCTACTGTACGTTTACTCCAATAACCAGATTGCCAACTTTGCCTAACTCAATAACAGAACTTCACTTCAGTGGAATTAAATTAAATATATTGCCAACCTTACCCGACTCTTTAATAACTCTCTACTGTTCTTTTATTCCAATATCTAGCTTACCAATTTTACCTAATTCCATGAAAATATTCACTTGTTATCATACTCTACTGAATAGCTTACCAACTTTACCTCACTCATTAATAAAACTCAATTGCTCTCATAACAGAATAACTAGCTTACCGACTTTACCAAGTACCTTAACAATCCTCCGTTGCAAGAATACTCTGATAACTAGGTTACCACCTTTGCCTAACACCTTAAAAGAACTCCATTGCGAAAATACTCCAATAACTGAGCTACCAACATTACCTCACTCCTTAACGATACTCGAATGTTGCAACACTTTTAAATTATCTCAACTGCGTAAATACTCAAATAACTATATTACCAAATTTTTCTAATTCCTTGACGTATTTCTACCCTAAATCTTTAAAGACTTATTTACTAAAAATTATATTTTGGAAAGTATTTGTTCGGGGATTAATTTAAAGTTTTGTTCAAAAATATAATAAAAAGTCTCCATTATTTATTAAAAATAATAAATGGTAGTATAAAATTTGTTAATAAATAACAAATTAATATCTTGATTACTAAATTTATCTTCAATTATTCTGAATTTATAAATAGTAATATGTAATAAATATTTATATTGATAGGAACTTGCTTTATTTCGTGTAAGTTCTTGTTTAAATAAAAATGACTTTTCAACATTTTCATAGATATATTAAGGAAATATGCTGATATCAGTTATTTTCTATTTAAAAAAATGCTTCATCATAATGAAAGGGAATTTTCACATTTTGAGGAGTACAGACAACGATTGTTTAATATGACAAGGTGAATATCACAGAGTTATTTGTAAGTTGTTATATATTTAAAATTACGTTGTTAGTGATAGTCTAGTTATGACGCATTAATACTGCGCCAATTACAATTAGCGAATGATGATCCCGTTGATCATGGATCTCAACTTTCTCTAATTTCTATAATTTCT